>JAODAL010063859.1:0-19021 GCA_025379985.1 Phyllomedusa bahiana
TAAAAAATTTTGGGTACTTATGGTTATTGTCTATATAATGTGTTGACTTATCCATGTGTTATAGAAGTACCTAATAAAATATATTTAAAAAAAAAAAAACAAACAACCGAACCTTGTGAAAAGAAATGTCTACGAACGGTAAGATTTCTCATAAACTGATTGATGTCCACAATATTATTAAACAAAACAGTCTTTACTGGGAACAAAATTAAGGCCATGGGACAGTAGCTTTAAATGATGTACTGACAAAGCTACTGAAGACAAATATAGTACATCAGTGAATTGTCCATCAACTGAACACAACTCGTCATGATCATCAGCTAACGATGTTTGTATTGCCTGTGGGGCTTGCCAGGTCACATGACTGATGCCATGTTTAGTCCACTTTGAAGAATTAAAGGGGACCTGTCACATAGGTTATGCCCTCCCTTTGCGGAGGACAGCACTGGCTAGACACAGACATGCTGTTTCCAGCGCTATGCCCCTTAGGCTGTGTCTACACAGCTGAAGAAGCCCATAGCATGGAACGCGCATAGGGAGACCTCCTTGAATATACCAACTGGGTAATATTATTAAATCATATTGATTAGTTATGATCCAATCCATATGGATATGCTATTTATTTATAGGAAACATTATTGTATCTCACAGATTATTATTCTATTTATAGGGTTACATTATTTTTTTAAGAGATCCATTAATATTTTTGTATACAGATACTTGAACTTTAAGATTTTTATCCCTATATCTATACATATTATCCTTTTTGGCACTTTGGATGCACTATTGTAAGTTTGATTTTTTTTTTTATATATATATATATATATTATATATTATTTTATATATATATATATATATATATATATATTTATTTTGTAATTACAATCCCTTTGTTACATGCCACCATTTCCATTATCGTATTTTTATATATGTTTATTTATCTATTTTTGAAAGCCTAATAAATAAAAGGATAATTTAAAAATGTTTGTTTCTATTTGACTGCACTAGTTGATAGTATGTCTACACAGCACAACTAAAAACCACCCCAAAAACTAGTCAGAAACCCAGCTGATTTGGACAAAAAAAAAAAAAACTGACAAAATACTCAGGTTCAAATTGGTTTTTAGGATTTGGATTCTGACGAGTTTTTTGTCCTACGCTGTGTAGGCCTAGCCTTATTCTGTAAGATACTGTAGTTTCAAAGCATTTAGGGGGACATGGATGAAAACTGTCTAGGTCTAAGATTTTCTTTGTTGCCCATAGCAACCAATCAGAGCGCTCCTTTCATTACATATAGTGCTCTGAAAAAATGAGGGGAACTATGATTGGTTGCTATGGGCAACAAAGAAAGTCTTAGACCTAGACAGTTTTCACACATGTGGCTCTTAATGCTCAAATCTAGCAGTTTGCTGCCTGTTCTACCAGAGATGCGTCCAGCTTATTCATGAGCAGGCGTAAGCCCCGCCCACAGCTTACCACACCCACCCACTTGCCATTCATACATTTCTACCTATTCAAAGTAAAAGGTTGAATCAGCAATGAATGGGCGGTGCTAGCTGTGGGTAGGTGGGGCCGACTCCTGCTCATGAATACATTGGACTCTTCTCTCTGGCAGAACTGGCTGCAAGATTTGAGCATTAAATACTCTGAAACTCCATCATCTTACAGAATAAGGGACACAGCGCTGGAAACAGCAGGTCTGACACTAGTTTGTGCTGTCCTCAGCAAGGGGGGCACAACCGATGTGACAGGTTCCCTTTAGGAATTTATACTAAAGTGAATAAATTAAGAAATATAATGAATAATCTATTACGTGTTCTTAAGACATTTTATACAGCTTTTAAAATAGAAAACTGTGGTATACTTTGATGTGGAATCATTCATTTATCTATGAACTCCAGGCGTAGTCCACTCGTGTTTAGTCTAGTTACAGGCAGCTATTACTATGGACAGGAATGTTGGTTATACCATATTTTTTTTTTTAATGGGGCCTATACGTTGCAAAATTTTAATATAGATATTAGAAAATTTTATAATTTCCTATGTTGCACATAATAAATAAAAAAACAATATAAAGCACTAAACCCTTTTAAGCCCTCACAAAAGTAATTATCAGCAGGGTGTTACCAATTGGAGTGTCATGAAAAAGTCGCCCCAATAGCGGTGACAGCAGTTGGGCGGGGGACACCCCCCTAGAAAATAGAATGGTGAACCCATTGGCAAAATTCAGTATTAATTTTAAAAGAATAACAGAGGAAAACAAAAAAAAAAAGAAAAAATTCCCCAAAGAAAAAAAAGACAAAAGTATTTCTGACAGTGTTTGGCCATGCCTTGTGTTACGAGTCATACTGCCATGTGTATGAGCCCCCAATCATTTAGATTTACTAGCAGAGATAACAAGGACCCAATTTTGTAAAACCAACCACGTCAGTGATGGTACGCTGCATTTTAAAGCCCCCATTTTTTAAATATGAGTTTTCTTGATTTATATATGGATGAAAACTCATTGCAGCTTGTTAATTTAAATAACCATCAACCAGCTCCCCATCAATAAGACTTTATACACAATAAATTATAGCCATGTGTTTTACCAGAGAGTAAAGTGGAATTAAGAGTTTAATACAGCTTAATATTATTCCCATCATCATATAAAACAGTCACGAGTCAAACTGGAGCATTTGGAAATTATTCTGTAAGTCTAACAGTTTGAGTAAACCAATTCTAACAGCTTAAAAATGCATATATAAAACAGTTCGCTTTCTTCCAAAGACAGTAGGGATGCTATCACATGTAGTGTTTTCTTAATGTATGATAGAAGATATGCATTTCTTAATTATCAGTTATATTTTCTTCAGGTTGTTCAATCATGAATCATTAAAAATAAAAAAAATGTCACGCTATAAAACCCCAAGCATTTTTAAATGCATGTTACAATAACGCCCGTTAACCCCGTAACGCCGAGGCCTATTTTTTTTTCACGTTAGTTTTTCCCTCCCCGCCTTCACAGAGCCATAACTTTTTTTTTATTTTTTCACATGAGGGCTTTTATTTTGCAGGAAAGTGTATTTCTAATGGTGTTTAATATTACCTACAAAATATGGGGAACTCAAAAAAAAAAAAAAAATCTAAATTGGGCAAAATGTAAAAAAATTTTTTGCCCATTTTTGCGGAAGTTTTGTTTTTTATGGGTTTTCCTTCTTATAAAGATGTATTTTCTGATTTTAAAAAGCAGAATGCATCGGCAATACCAAACAGTACGTTTCCTTTTTTTTTTGGTACCGTAAAAAATTCCCAAAAATTTTTATTTTTTAAATTTGGCAGCAGGTCATTTTCTGGACCAATAACTTTTGTACTAACTCCTATGGGTATGGGGGGTGCATTTTTTTGCAGGGTGATGTGTATTTTTATTGCTACCATTTGGAAAAACATGCAATTTGATTAAATGATTCCCAATTTTTTTATGGGATGTGAAATGAACCCCCCCCCCAAAAAAAAAAAAAAAAAAAAAACACGTAATATTGGCGCTTGGAATTTTTTTTTTTTTTTACTGGGGCCATTCTTTTTTAAAAGATTGGACTTTTTTTTGATGGGTGATACCCAAAATGTGAACTTTTTATTTTTATTTTTAAAATGGTAAAAGGGGGAATTTTTTAATTTTTATATTTTTTTTTACACTTTAAAACTTTTATTTTTATTGTAACTTTGAGAACACCTAGGGTACTACACCACTAGGTGGCGCAATCATTTTTACAGCCTAATGCATTGTGTTACAATGCATTAGGCTGTACAAAGATGGCGGTTTTACTGCTTCCTGCCTGGGGCCGGAAGTAGCAAAATCGAAAACATGGCGGCGAGGGAAGCCTTCACAACAAAGAGTTCAAGGTGGTGATTTGGCCTCTAACTCCCCCAGATCCAAACCTAATCAAGTATTTGTAAGATGTGATGGGATACAAGTCCAATTCATGGAGGCCACACCTTGCCATCTACAAGCCTTAAAGCACGGGTGTCAAACTGCGGCCCTCCAGCTGTTGGGAAACTACAACTCCCATCATGCATTTATAAAATCTATAACAGTGGGCATGATGGGAGTTGTAGTTTCCCAACAGCTGGAGGGCCGCAGTTTGACACCCCTGCCTTAAAGGATCTGCTGCTAAGGTCTTTTAGAAGTGTGGTAGAGTCAGTTCCTCAAAGAGTTAGAGCTATGTTGTTGGCACAAAGGGGAGCCACACAATATTAGGCAGGTGGTTTCAAGTTTAAGGTTATGTTCACATGGCATCTTGCAGTAGTGGAGCGTACCGCTATACTCCTGCTGCTTCAGGCTATACATCTGCTGGCCAGCGTGTACTTTTGAAGCGCTTGCGCCGGGAAGAAGTGACATGTCACTTCAGTCTCCCAGCGCACAATACCAGGACAGCAGGTTTTCTTAGCTTTCCATGAGCGCTATGAATTACCGTATTTGCGGGGGGTGGGGAGGGGGTACTTCAGGCATACTGCAGCGTAATTACGCACCCAATTAGTCCCCGCCGATGCGCAGTGTGAACATACCCTAAGGCTGATCAATGTATTTTAGCAATTTATGGCCTCCCATCTTCAGACACAAGTTTTTGAATAAACTATTTGTGCAATTGTGTGCAGGCGAAATAAGCAGGAATTTCTGTCTCTCTTTTTTACCTCAGAACTCATGCTCCAAATTATACAAACATATATAACAAAGTTGAGCCTCTACTGTTCTACAGCACAGTCTGTACATTGGCATTACACAATGCCCAACACCCCCTTCCTGTAGTGTTTAATGCAGTGATTAACTATTATGGTTTCCTAGCATCCACCAGGTTTACGTTTATTACATACAGCTACTTGTAAAAAAAAAAAAAAAAAAAGTCACAAAGTTTTGACTGGTTTAACATTGCAACATTTTAGCTCCGATATCCACAAGCCCCTGCCGCTCGAGAAGTCACAAAAAAATGCTCATGAAATCCTGCCAAAAAGCTTGGTTGGTAGTTATCTGAAGTGTACAGACAGCTTAAAGGGAACCTTTCAGGTGCTTTATTCTACCCCATCTGAGAACAGGATATGATACAGGGAGAAAAGGTGATTAACCCCGGTATATAGGGTTCAATTTAAAGCAGAATTTGAGTAAAATGTAGAGAAATTCTGTGAAAGTGAAACAAAGTACTCTGTATACACACTGATACAGGGAAAACGGTCAATCCCTGTATGTGGGTGGGGTAAGCAGGAATCCTATTGTCTCTTAAAGGAGTTTTACCACAAAGTAAAGTTGACGTGGGAAGCTTACAAATTAAATAAACATTTTCACCATTCATCATTATTAAAAATTCTGCACCATTTTTGTTCTAGCTGCTCCCTTAGTGATCCATAGTGTACAGCTTATCGCTAGGAGATCTGACCAGTGATGAGAGCGCCTCAGTCCTGGTTGCACATGCTCAGACATCACCTCTCAGGCAGCTACCGTCACTCTCTTGCCTGCTTTGTAATCATACCGACTGACTGCTGAGCGAGTGCTGAACCCCAGATGATGCCATTCTACTCCTGTCCTCTGTACTCCTTAGTAATTAGTCAAACAGTGCAAATTAATCAAATGATAAAAGAAACCTCAATCAGGTAGGTATATTGAGAAAACAAAAATCTATGTTTGGTTCCTGTAGAAATTTGAACCTAGGACTCTCATGTTTAAAGGCAGAAGTGCTAACCACTGAGCTACATTGTAGCTACTCACAGCTCTTTAACCCCTTACCGCAGGAGCCAGTTTTGGCCTCTCTGACAGAGCCCCATTTTTTAAATCTGGCATGTGTCACTTTATGTGAGAATAACTTTTTGACACTTTAACCTATCCATGTGATTCAGAGATTGTTTTCTCGTGACACATTGTGCTATAAGATAGTAAGAAATTTTGGTCCAAAAAAATGATTATTTATTTGTGAAAAATATCAAATTATCGTGAAAAATGTTAAAAATTTACCAATTTCAAACTTCAAAAATTTCTGCATGTAAGACAGATAGTTATTCCACTCAAATAGCTTATAACTAGCATCTACCCTATGTCTGCTGTAGGTTGGCATCATTTTTTTTAAATGTCTTTTTTTTTTCTTTTTTTTTTTACGACATCATGGGGCTTATAAATTTAGTAGTCATTTTCAAATTTTCAAGAAAATTTGCAATATACATATTTTTAGGGACCAGTCCAATTCGAACGTGACTTTGATTGACCTGTATGTTAGATACCCCCATAAATGACCTCATCTAAGAACCTACACCCCTTAAAGTATTCAAAACCGCATTTAGGAAGTTTATTAACCCATTAGTGTTTCACAGGAATTAAAGCAAAGTGGAAGTGAAATTTAAAAATTTTACTTTTTTTGCAGATTTTCAATTTTTATACATCATTGACAAGAATACGGTAAATGTGATCAGGGAAATGCAAATTAATATTGATTCCCCAGATTCTGCCGTTTTCAAAGATATCCCATATGTGGCCCTAGTGCATTATTTGGCTCAACCACAAACCCCAGAATAGAGGAGCACCTACGGACTCTGGGGCCTCATTTTCATTACGATTTTATTTAGGGCCATTACAGGTTTGCGGACACGCTAAGGTTCCAAAACTTAATAAACACCCCTAAAAAGACCCCATATTGGAAACTACACCCCTTAAGGAATATATCCAGAGGTGTAGTGAGTATATCGACCCCACAGGCGTTTCACAAATTTTTTTAGCGTTCGGCTCTGAAAATAAAAATATATATATTTTTTCCAATAATCTGCAATTTTAGCTGAAAATGTTGAATTTTTACAAGGAATCTTGGAAAAAAAAGTCCCAAAACTGTGTTACGTAATTTCTTTCCAAGTTCGGCAATACCTTACATGTGGGTGTAAACTGCTGTTTGGGCGCATGGCAGGGGGTAAAAGGGAGGGAGCGCTATTTGGCTTTTGGCGCACAGATATTTGTGGTGCCATGTCGCATCTGCAAAACCCCCAAAGTACTAGAACAGGTGAAACCTTCCAGCAGTTGCCCCATTTTGGATTCAACACCCCTCAGGGATCTCATCTGGGGGTGTATTGTGCATTTTGGGCGCACAGGTGTTTCCGTAGGTTTTTTTTAGCATTGGGCCATGGAAATGGAGGGGGGAAACGCAGTTCCGCCATTGTTTATGGGCTTCATTTTTACAGTATTCGCCATATGGGATAAATGACGGGATAACTTTACTATAGGGGTCAGTACAATTACAATGATATAAATTGTATATAGTTTTTTTATGTTTTATTACTTTTACACAATAGAAGCGAGTTTTATAAAAAGTTGCGTTTTTATGTTGTCCTGTTCTGACAGCCATGGCTTGTTTTTTACGAGGTGAGTTGATGTTTTTATTGGTACCATTACGGGGGGCATGTGATGTTTTGATCACTTTTTATTAAGGTTTTTGTGAGGCATTTTGTACAAAATACGGCAATCCTGGTAGTGTTTTTTATTTTTATTTTTTACAGCGGTCACCGTGCAGTATAACTGACATGCTAGTTTTACTCAGCAGGTTGATACGATTACAGCGATACCACATTTGTATATTTTTTTAATGTTTTACTGCTTTTACACAATAAAAACACATTTGAAAAGGAAAACACGTTTTTGCATCACCACAGTCTGAGAGCCATAACTTTTTTTTTATTTTTCTGTTTATGGAGCTGTATAGGGACTTTTTTTTTGCGGGATGAGTTGACGTTTTTATTGGTAACATTTTTGGGGGGACAAGACTTTATGATCGCTTTTAAATCCGTTTTTTGGAAGGCAGGGTGAAGAAAATACTGCAATCCTAGCAGTGTTTTTTATTTTTATTTTTAATAGCGTTCACCGTGCAGTATCCATGACAAGTTAGTTTTACTCTGTGGGTTGAGACGATTACGGTGATACCCAATTTATGTATTTTTTTTATTTGAAAGCACAAAAAAAAGTGTTTTTATTGTGTAAAACAATATTTATGCATCGCTATCTTCTAATAGCCAGAACTTTTTAATTTTTCCGTATACAGAGCTGTGTAAGGACTTTTTTTTGCGGGATGAACTGACGTTTTAATTGTTACAACTTTGGCGTTTATATGAGTTTTTGATCGCTTTTTATTCCATTTTATGTGCTGCAGGATGTACAAAAATCGCAATTCTGTGACTGTTTTTTGTTTTTTACGGCGTTCACTGTACGGGTTAATTAACATGACAGATTTATAGGGTGGGTCGTTACGCACGCGCCGATACCAAATATGGGTACTTTATTTATTTTTGATCTTTTTTGGGGGCGATTGACGTTTGTAAAGGGGAAAAGGGCGATGTACGTATTTTTAATTTATTTTTTGTGTGTGTGTGTGTGTGACTTTTTTACACTTTTTTTTTTACTTTTTCACACTTTTTACACTTTTCCCCAGGGGGGAATTGCATGAACGATCGTCAGATCGTTCATGCAATAGGAGATCAGCACACAGCTTATAGCTGTATACTGGTCTCCATGGCAACTGTCAGTCACGCTGCCCACAATGCATTGTGGGCATCGTGACGTCACCAGACAACCCGGATGCTGTCATTCAGCATCCGGGCTGCCTGGTAGGAGACCCAGTAGCGGCGCTCAGCGCCGTTACTGCGCTGAGATCGGCGGGCAGCAGGAGGTCACTCCTGCCGCCCGCAGCCGCGATGTCGCGACCACGATGACGCGACATCGGGGGGTTAATCCCCCGCGGCCGGAGCTCACTCCGGCCGTGGGGGATGCGGCATGATGCCAGCGGTAATATACCGCTGGTTCCATGCCGCGATCTTGCGCGCTCCGCTTGTGAGCGCGCAAGATCGCCTTGACGTACTCATACGGCAATTTGCAGGAACCCCTACCCGACATTGCCGTATGAGTACGGCAAATGTCGGTAAGGGGTTAAATAAACAGACCTTTGTTTGACTAGAGTGAGCACACTATGGGGAAAGGCATGGTGATGTCCAGCTGCTAGGTCACATGATCTGCAGTTCAAACAAATCATACACACCCCCTTTTGGATACACAAAGTTGAAACAGGGCAAACCAGGCAAGACATCCCTTTGTGGTAAAACCCCTTTAAGAAGTCCGGTCAGTATTTTCGCTGCTTTTTACTCAGAAATTCAGCTCTAAATCATATGACCCTATTACAGAGTTCTGCTTCCCACAGAATGTGGCAGAACCCACCTGACAGGTTTCCTTTACGGCCTCATGTAAATGGTCCTTACAAAAAAAAAAATATATATGGTGAAAAGCTATTTCATGTAAAAGCCTCTTAAAAGACAAGGGGGCCCGTCCTCCATCTGGAGAGAAAGTTGTAGTCTCCAGAGACAACAAGCCTTCTTTACCATAAAAACTTTGAATCTGTGGAATGGTCAACTCAGGAGCTGGTCACAGCAAAAAAACTAAGAAAATTACTTAAAACAAAATCATAGTAATACTTATGCAGTCGTATAAAATTCTTCTTAGAACGCAGATCTAGCCTGATGGCCATTTGGGATCAAAAGACTCATCACTATTTCCAGTAAAGGTTATTACTGAGACCCAAATATACACAGTAATAGATAACCAACAAACTTATGTATATATAAAACATAACGCCCCCATTTGAGATGAACAATTAAATATTCTTTTTAGAACACATTGCTTCCCTTTTTTCTAATTTGGACTAATAAAGGGAAGTTTTAATTACTTAACCCTCTCCCTTCACCCACATCTACCCACCCTTGGCTGAACTTGATGAACATACATATTTTTCAGCCTTCCTAACTATGTAACAGAGTACAGTTTGTTGCACAGTACTATACTTTACTCTATATCAGGGCTCCCCAACTCCAGTCCTCACGCCCCACCAACAGGTCATGTTTTCAGGATCTCCCATAGAATGCACTGACAATAATTAAGTCACCTGTACAGCATAATTATATCACCTGTTCAATGCTAAGGAAAGCCAGAAACCATGACCTGTTGGTGGGGCGTGAGGACTGGAGTTGGGGAGCCCTGCTCTATATGATGGTCAGCATTGTTCTGTATTGGGTTTTATATATTGCACTGCATTCCTCTTTAGAACTAATCTAACAGTGCTTTTTGAGGGGTTATATGGTTCAATATAAAGAATCCAGAACACACAAATATCTTCAGTGTAGATATATTACAACAGAAAGCATCCCCCCTCAACTGAACATGCTGCTGTGGTACTTGGATCAATGTAAAAAAATATTCCGAATACACAAGTGTGTACGAGGCTTAAGTAGTATGCTATTTGTATAATGGACAAAGATGGTTGGAGGTGACACTGCTTGGTAAAGAGATATAGAATATACTAGTTAAAGTCTAAATAAAGATTGTAGATGTGCAATAAAGTCAAGATAGAAGCTAGAAAACCGATGAGAAACTGCCTTTACTGCATTCACAGGACTCTCCTCAAAATTAAGAGCTGGCCCCATGATGTCAGAAAGGCATGTCCAATAGCGAGACGTGAAGTCTGATGATATTCCTGAGCTGAAGTAAACAAGTAAGAACATAAGACTAATGAATAGGAGGAATGCAACTAATATCCACATGCACCGAGGGCCTCTTGGGGCTACTCTGTTCTCCTGAAAATGGATGCCAAACTTTGTTATAGGCAGCAGGGGTATATCCCCTGTATTCGTCTTCAGCCATTTATCTTCTAATATTTGCCCAACCCGGGGGTAGATCTCAACAGGGGAAATGGAACACAGCTGCCTCTTCTTCAAGGCCATCATTCTTTGCTGTATTTCATGTAGAGTCTCTAGGTAGACCAATGAAGAGTCTTCAGTCTGGGCGGTGCTGCTCAAAGACAAGAGATCCAATTCTTCATCTTGTATTTGCTTCATCGCCTCTATTTGTGGAGCAAAAACATCAACCACTTTTTGGTTAAGATCATTGAGGGCAGCTAGCAAATCTTGCTTCTTCTGTTCAAGTCCTCCAATTAAATTATCAAAAAATAAGAGGACCTCTTTTTTGTCTTCCATAACAATGTTCTTACAATTGGTCATTTGTTCTTCTAATGCTCGGATAACAGAGGACACTCCTGTGAAGTTCTTATCACTGAGGGCAGCCAGTAGTTTAGAAGCGGTCTGCTGCTCTTTCATGTACGCCACATCTGGGTCATCTACAGGGTGACCTTTATGTGGTCCCACCGTCAGACATTGGCCACATATTAATTGTCGATCTTTAAGACAATACATGTTTAGCTGATGCCTACTGTGTTCAGCACAGGTTTTAGATCGGTGGTTGCTCCTATACTTCTCCACAATGGCTTTTAATGCAAAGTTGACAGGCAGTGAATGAACTCCAGTGGGAATGTTTGTAATCCCTCTGCAGGCTGGACATTTCAATCTTCCCATCGATAACCTCCATAAATAGCCACCGGAAGACCTGATTAAGTCTTCCAGGCACTTTTTGCAAAAGGAATGTGAGCACTGTAGAATTCGAGGATCCTCATATATGCTTAAGCAGACCGAGCAAGTCATTTCTTCTTCTAAGTGCTCCATTTCCTAAAACAAATGAAAAAGTGTGGAATTAAGGATTGAAAAATGAGAACAAGTAAATATTAAGTACCAATTATATATAGAAACATATATTATATATAATTGGTAATTAAAGTTTGGGAAACAGGCAGAGTAATCCCTTGACATTTTTTCAGCAGCACTCTCTTATATTGGCGCTTGTGCGTTATACTTTTTACTAAATATTAAGTACCCTCATAAACAAAAGACCAATCATTTCCCCAACATGTCCACATTTCAATAGGTGGCAATTGTCAGAATTGTGAAATGTTACCGCCTCGAAAATGTCACTGAAATTTGTGAACCAAAAACCTTTGTAAAACCCTGGCGTTTGCCTCCTCCATAGGATGGTGATCTACACCAGGGCTCTCCAACTGTTGCATTGTATATTCAGAACTTGTAAGATTTTCTCCACACACACAAATGACCAGAAGACGTCAAGTGTCTACAATAATTCTAAACATAAAGAAATCATATCTTCATGAAGTACACCCAGGAGTTTTCTGACACAATAGCAGTTAAGAAAAGAGGGGTGGAGGGGTTGGGGAGACAAAGGTGCTTTACTGTGTAGTATTAGCTTTATACTCCTAGTTAAGCAGCCAAAAGTAGAAGCAAGACTCTCACCCGATTATGTTGCACAGGTCAGCGCTTTATCAAAATGATGTGTGTTCCCCTATGCAGCCACCTCTGACTCTTGAATCCTCTGTGTTGCAGGATAATCTAGATACTTTTATATTTTGCGTTACCCATGTCCTACTTTTATAATTTTGCGTTACCCATGTCCTACTTTTATATTTTTGCGTTACCCATGTCCTACTTTTATAATTTTGCGATACCCATGTCCTACTTTTATAATTTTGCGATACCCATGTCCTACTTTTATAATTTTGCTTTACCCATGTCCTACTTTTATATTTTATGTTACTTATAGTCGTATGGATGTTGTTCTATGTCGAATAATCTGTTTTGAGCATTCAGTGCATCTGACCAAAAGGCAAATAGAATATACTTTTTTTCAAAACTTTTTTAGACGTTTATTTGGCCTACTTTGTGATGTTGGCTTATACAGAGCTGGCACACGCAGTTGGCTTTCCTTAATGCGCCTCTATAAAGTACAATTTTGGATCTTTTGGTTCATGAAGTATATTGCATAGCCGGGAGTACAGTTGATGCCTGATCTAATTTTCATGTTTTTGGGTTTTTTTTTTTGGTTATGCGCTGCTAGTTACTGGACTGTATGGATACCTCCACACAACAATGTCAAAATCCTCATTGGATTCTACCTTTGAAAATCACGTTATTTTATGTGGATTTTGCGTTAGTTTTTATTTTTCTGGTTGATTCAGAGTTCAAAAACAAGTCACATTCATCTCTATGTGGTTTTGGACTAGGATCACACGGACGCATCTTTTGACTTGAAATACAGCAAATTATCAAACATGTTCTAAGTTAAAAAAAAAAAAAAAAAAAAAGCAGTTTTGAAATCCCACCTCAAGAAACTCAAGAGTCGTGTGGACTACAGCTCAGATTTTCATTTGAGATCTCTGGGGATGGTTTATAAGATTTTTATGGTTTTTGAAAACACTAAGTAAAAAACACTTTTTTTTTACTTATTTTTAATAATCCCATGAAGGGATAACTATTTTACAATTTTTTTTACACTTTGTAATGTATTAGCATACATTAGACACAGGCAGAGGTCAACACAGCACACAGTGTGCCCTGACTGCAGGCTCGTTACTCAGACAGCCCTGGGGCTACTCTAGGTCCCCAGGACTGGCTTTTCAGGATTCCCTGGGCTCTATCAGGTCGCCGGGAGTCCCAATCACCCAAAGAAGCAGGGGAAAGCTCTTTGATTGTGCTACAGTCACGGAGCAAGACAATCAAAGGGTTAATTACCAGCGCTCACAAAAGCTGCTCCAGGTTAAGTACAGCTCTGTTCCTAGCAAAAACCCTATTCTGCAGCCAAAAGCAGTCGCTGCAGAATAACAACCTGCAATGCCCGCCATGAAAAGACTGTGGGCGGTCGTTAAGGGGTTAATTAATTTGTTAATGAACTGTTTTTAAGTATTTAATATTGAATTTATTTAGCATTTAATTTATGACTTGCATGGTTTGGGAGCATGTTCCAATTTATTATTACACGCAATATATGAATTCATCATAAGCATAGTTATATACACAGTGTGCCTTCTGACTCCAGTGGGTTATCTTTACCTCATGTAATGTTTTTATACAATTACGTATGTTTAATAAAATTGTAGGTGTATAAATTTGTCAAATTCAGATTGCCGACTATCCACTTGTATGGTCAGATGAGCAACGGCTGGAGCTTGAAGAAAGCATGACTGGCTAATTTGTAAGGACGGTTACTCTGGGTGTAAAGAATGTATGTCTTTAAGTCTAAGCCCTTATAGATTACAGGGGATGTATCTTCGTACAAGATAGAATAACTGCACAGTGAGGTTTTATAGCACAGATCTAATTCAACAGCTAAAATCTTTACGGACCAAGATTTTGGTTCATAAATCATCTGCACATCTGAAACCTAGTGGAAGAAACAGCTAAAAACCTTACATCACGGCAAAACGCTGCAAATTTAGAATACACAATTCTTTTATCAGGCAAAAATGAAGTGTTCACTCAGCTTATTTGGGCACGTATTTCAGCCCGTAATTCGCGGCGTACTGCGCAAATTACGGCCCAGTCATTACGGTAATCCATAGTTCTCATAGAGAACTATGGATTACGTCTCATCTCCCCGGGGGTGACATGTCATTTACTAGCGGCGTATACGCGCCGCTAGTCATGATAGTCTATGGGCCGGCGAGGTGCCGGCCCCCCATCCACACGGCGTAATTGCGGGGCGTGATTATGCCCCGCAAGTAAGCCGCCTGAACATGGCTAAGATGTTATTGAAGGTTTAGTTAAATGACAAATTATAAATAACAGCCAGACTGGCCTCAAGCATATGCTCATATAATACATTTCATTAGAAGAATTATAGTAATAAGTACAAAAATCCAGAGTAGAACAGCAGATAGGGTTCATCCACACGACGAGTACATTTTACTCCTCATATCTTCCTGTTGAAAACCTCCTTGGATGACGCGGTATTCAAAGAGTGTTTCACATGTATTGCATGTGGATTTATGGTTAGAAACGAGTCCCATTCATCTCTATTAGGTTTTGGGTCCGTGTCCAAGACGACATACAAATGTTTTGGACAGGTTTTACACAAGGTTTTTAACCATCCCCATTGACTTCACTTGTACATTTTTTGGGGGACAAGATTGATCAGTTTTAAATCCATTTTTTGGAAGAGAGGGTGAAGAAAATACTGCAATTCCAGTAGTATTTTTTTATTTTTATTTTTAGCAGCGCTTACCGTGCAGTATCCATGACAAGTTAGTTTTATTCTGTGGGCCGATACAATTACGGTCATACCCAATTTATATAGTTTTTTTTATGTTGAAGCACTTAAAAAAAAAAAAGTTTTTCTTGCGTAAAACAATATTTATGCATTGCCATCTTCTGACAGCCATAACTTTTTTATTTCTCCGTATTCAGAGATGTGTAAAGACTTTTTTTGGTGGGATGCACTGACGTTTTAGTTGGTACAACATGGGCGATTATATGAGTTTTTGATTGCTTTTTATTCCATTTTATGTGCTGCAGGATGAATAAAAATTGCAATTTTTTTTTAATTTTTTTATTTTTTTTAACAGCGTTCACCGTGCGGGTTAATTAATATGACATGTTTATAGGGCAAGACGTTATGCACGCGGCGATACCAAATATGGGTACTTTATTTATTTTCTTTTTTGGGGCGATTGGCGTTTGTAAGGCCTCGTTCACACGGCTTATTTCGCCACGTATTTGCCAACGGATTGACGATCGTCAATCCGTCGGCAAATCAGTCAGAGACAAGTCACAGTGCCTATTTTCTATTGATTTCAATAGAAAATATGGCTCCTCGTTCACAACACGCGTATTTCCGTGCCGGATTGCCGCCGCGGATTGACGACGGCAATCTGGACAGAAAAACAATGTGCATGTTAATTATTTACGGACGGATTCACCACCTACAATGATTGTAGATGGTGAATCCGTCGGGAAATCAGTTACAAATACTTCCCACACTTAGTGCCACTTATTTGCAACTGATTTTCAACTGATTTCAGAACGTATTTACGATCGGCAATCCGCTGTAAATACGTTCTGAAATAAGCCGTGTGAACGAGGCCTAATGGGGTAAAGGGTGGTTTGTTTTTATTTTATTTTTCATTTTTATGTTTAACCTTTTTTTTTTTTTTAAACACTTTTTCAGTTTTCCCCAGGGGATTTGTAACAGCAAACTTCAGATTGCTGTTACAAGGCAGGCCAGTTCACAGGATTGCTGCTGTGTACTGCTTGTCATGGTGACTGTCAATCACCATGCCCACAATGCATTGTGGGCATGGTGATATCACAGACGACCAGGGAAGTGACTTTCACTTCCCGGGGCCGTCTGGTAGGAGATCGCTGCTGCACTGTCATGCACTGGCAGCACTGGTCCCATGTCGCGATCGTGCGGGGATTGCTTGTAAGCCTGCACAGTCGCCAGGACGTATGCATACGTCCAATGTCGGGAAGGGGTTAATATTCACACAGCAAAATTAAAAACAAAAATTACTCAAATTTACACTCATACAACTGTGCCACTGGAAAAAAATTAAGAGTGATGAAACACAGAAAAGCAAAAGCTGAAAAATGTTGCTGATCACTAAAGGGGCTGTCTCACTACAAGGATTGCTTTTATGCTAAAGATCTTACAAAAACAAGTCACTTTCCAATATATGTCCATTAACAGTGTCCTACCTATTCCTAGATATCCCCTCTTGTATGAGCTGCATCAGCTCCTCAGTTCGCTAAAGCTACAGACCTGTTTGACCTCTCCCGATAGGCTGACAGCGGTGGTTACCATAGCTACAGACCTCGTGTCCTTAGCAGCTCATCACTGCAGACCAGTAGGAGCCAGTAAACACGCTCCTGAATTCAAAAATGAAACCAAGAAAACAGGAATGAGGCAAGATGAATCAATGTAGTGAGACAACCCCTTTAAGGACTTTTCAGTCCTAGAGCTTATAGGTTAAAGCGGACATCTCCTGACATGTCAGTAAACACTTGTGTACCACCTGCACTGTTTCTGTCATTGCTTCTGGAAACGTATTACTAGTCAACTGTTTGTCACCATTTCCAATTCTTAAAGGGGTGTGTCCCCAGACATTGACACTGTCAGCGCTGATTGGACACCGCACCCCCAACTGATAACACCCAGTTGACAATTTAGTCATATTCGTTTCGGGGGAATAAGTAGAACAACTCATCATAGAGATGCTCCAGAATCATTATTTCATGGAGAACATAAGCATTTACTAAAATGGACATGTTAGGAGAGGTCACAAATTGTATTTAACATGCAACCCTCATGATTCAGGAGTGTACAAATAAATGTGGTGGAGAACCAAACAGCGTCAGCAAATAGAACAGAAATATAAAACAACGACCCCCTACCATAACCTTAGATTCCTGTAGGGAATATATTCTTCCCTCTATACACGGGAAGAAGGGTGAGCTTCCAGACACACAGAATTCTGCTCTACAGAGAACATTTATCGACCGCTTGGATCTTTCCTGTCCACCTCTATTGTTTCCCCTCAGAATAATCACCACCACAGGTGACTGGCAGCTGCGCACTCCACGCTCCTCCATAGGGATTAATATGCACATTTGGCCACTCGGAGAGCGAGTGTGTGTGGGGAGGAGGAGGGGTTAAGGGTGCTAACTGCTGGCCAAAATGTCTTTCTTAAAAAGGCGGCCAGCTTTAGTGTCCTTCTAATTGTATTTGTCTCAGGCCTGATTTAAACACTCAGACAGTGGACAGACTACATTTAACAAGCTGCTCCCAAATCCCCCCTCCCCTTTTTATCATTTTCCTAACTCTTCTGCTTCCTCCCCATGAGCTGATCAATATGAAGTTAAACGTTATATTATTATCATTTGTAGGAGTCCCATTAAACTGGGCAGCTTGGACAGCGACTGGGCCTGCGAGGGTTGGTAAACTAGATGTATTCCTGTCTGGCCATGAATCTGCATGCTCTGCTCTTCTAGGGTGAATCCAGACAGTGAGTCAGCAGGAGCAATGTAGCAAGCACTGGAGGCATGATGGGAAGGTTCTCCATGCAGTGCATGCACCTTCCATAGAGCTGCTCCCCTGGGATGGAGTACAGTGCCCCCACTGCTGTATGCATCACAACTGACACAAACTGCAGTTATTACAGTGTCAAAAAATGTACCAAGCAGGTCTAATCTATCAGAC
Organism: Phyllomedusa bahiana; assembly: GCA_025379985.1. Taxonomy (NCBI): domain Eukaryota; kingdom Metazoa; phylum Chordata; class Amphibia; order Anura; family Hylidae; genus Phyllomedusa; species Phyllomedusa bahiana. The sequence continues at coordinate 17,915 of JAODAL010063859.1, forward strand.
TGCCACGCCCATGCTTTAGAGTACACTGCACAATAATAGAGAAACATATACACTGCAAGCACGTGTATATAGGACTATGACACAGATACAGGAATATATAGGATGCACACTGCAAGCACGTGTATATAGGACTATGACACAGATACAGGAATATATAGGATGCACACTGCAAGCACGTGTATATAGGACTATGACAGATACAGGAATATATAGGATGCACACTGCAAGCACTTGTATATAGGACTATGACACAGATCCAGGAATATATAGGATGCACACTGCAAGCACTGTAATATAGGACTATGACAGGATACAGGAATATAGGATGCACACTGGGAAGCACTTTTATATAGGACTATGACCCCAGATACAGGGAATATATAGAGCACACTGCAAGCACTTGTAAATAGGACTATGACCGGATACAGGAATATAATAGGATGCACACTGCAAGCACTGTATATAGGACTATGAACAGATACAGGAATATATAGGATGCCCAAATGCAACAACTTATATAAAAGGACCTTTACACAGATACAGGAATATATATGATGCCCGCAAGCACGTTTATATAGGACTATGACACAGATACAGGAATATATAGGATGCACACTGCAAGCACTTGTATATAGGACTATGACACAGATACAGGAATATATAGGATGCACACTGCAAGCACTTGTATATAGGACTATGACACAGATACAGGAATATATAGGATGCACACTGCAAGCACGTGTATATAGGACTATGACACAGATACAGGAATATATAGGATGCACACTGCAAGCACTTGTATATAGGACTATGACACGGAGACAGGAAATAAGGATGCCACTCAAGACTTTTATATAGACATGACACGGGTACAGGGAAAATATAGGATGCACACTGCAAGATTTTATAAAGGACTATAACTCAGGAATAATAGGGTCACCTGCAAGACGGTTTATAGGACATGACCAGAACAGGAAAAATAGGGGGCACACTGCAAAACACTTGGGGATAAGGGGGTTGACACGTACAGGAATATATAGGGGTCACACTGCAAGCAGGGGATAAGGACAAAAAGAACAGGAATTTAGGATGCACACTGCAAGCACT
>JAODAL010063860.1:0-19021 GCA_025379985.1 Phyllomedusa bahiana
AGGGGGGGATAGCAAGGAGGACAGGGGAAATTATGGAGGAACGGGGGTATAGCTAGGAGACAGGGTAAGTATAGGAGGAGCAGGGGTACAGCTATAGGAGGAACAGGGGTATAGCTATAGGAGGAGCAGGGGTATAGCTATAGGAGGAACAGGGGTATAGCTATAGGAGGAACAGGGGTATAGCTATAGGAGGAGCAGGGGTATAGCTATAGGAGGAGCAGGGGTATAGCTATAGGAGGACAGGGAATAAGCTAAAAGGAGGATCAGGGGTAAAGCTATAGGAGGAACAGGGGTAAAGCTATAGGAGGAGCAGGGGTATAGCTATAGGAGGAGCAGTTGCATCTGGGACACTATTGTGGGTGGGTGCCCGGAGCTTCTCCTCTGCATGGTGTCATGACTTATCTGCGATCACCGCCATAGTTTTGGCAATGTCGCTTCTCTGACTTTTGGCTAAGATCAAGTGGAGCATAGCTATAGCCATAGTGACTGCAATGGGGTCCAGAGGTTGAGGGGTCCCGATCGGGTACAAGAACATTGCTTCTTTTTGTAGGGACCAAGTAGTTGGTGGCTTTCTGCTCTCCAGCTCTACTATGTGGGTTCCCTGATATATGGCGGGATTATTTATACCTTTTAATTATGCTGCTGTTTTAGTTTTGCTATGAGGCCCTATGAAGTTGAGTTATGCACCTTAGGTGTAGTAGTTGTTCTTATCAGGTGCCACTGACGTATGAAGAGGGAAAATGCAAAGGTGTTCGCAGGTCTGCATGATATATCTGGACTGTAGGTGACCCAGGAGCGAAGCCATGAAGTCTTGAGGGGATTGGAAAGCCTGAGGGGCGAAGTGTCCCAAAAGTGGTGGCCCACATAGTTATATAGGTTATAGGGAGCACACATAGATATGCAGGCAGGCTTTAGGTAGGCTATAGGGGGCCTCACACAGGAAGGCTTTTAAAATAGGCTATGGTGGCCCCCACAAAGGAGGCTTTAGGTAGTTATAGGGCCCAAAAACAGGAGGCTTTAGGGAGCTATAGGGCCCTCCATTAAAACAACAGGCTTTAGGTAGTCTATAGGGGGCCTCACATAGGCAGACAGGCTTTAGGTAGGCTATGGGGGCCTCAGGCAGGCAGGCTTTAGGTAGGCTATAGTGCCCCCCATATAGGCAGACAGGCTTTAGGTAGTCTATAGGGCCCCCCATATAGGCAGACAGGCTTTAGGTAGTCTATAAGGGCCCCCCATATAGGCAGACAGGCTTTTTGGTAGCTAAGGGCCTCCATTTAAAGGCAGACAGGCTTTAGGTAGTCTATAGGGGCCCCCCCATATAGGCAGACAGGCTTTAGGTAGTCTATAAGGGCCCCCATATATGCAGACAGGATTTAGGTAGTATATAGGGGCCCCCCATATAGGCAGACAGGCTTTAGGTAGTCTATAAGGGCCCCCCATATAGGCAGACAGGCTTTAGGTAGGCTATAGGGGCCTCACATAGACAGATTTTAGGTACACTCCACTAGTGTTAAATAAAAAAAAAAAAAAAGAAGAAATAACTCACCTGTCTCCATGATTCCCCAATGCAATGAGCGGCTGGCCAGCTAATGAGCCCGGTGTGGGCGGCTCGATGATATGACATCATCGCGTCGCCCACGCCATCACTGGGGGGTGGATGCCTGATAGGCTTAAGGCCTTAGGCTTAAGGAGTAGGTGGAGTAGCAGAGCAGTGCGCCAGCAGGACTCCACTCTGCTAAGACCGGGCAGTTCTGTCTCTGAATGCTCGGGACAGAGTGCCTGGCCATTCTGAGTCAGGAGGTGGGGCCCCTGCGGTGCTGGGCCCCGTAGCAGTTTCTACAGCTGCTACCACTAGTTCATGGGTCCAAAAAATGTAATGGGCCCCCCAGTTCCCTTGTGTCAAATACAATACTGGTGTCTTCTTATGAGGCAGAAGTGGTTAGGGCCCCCTCAGGCTGCAGGGTCCAACTGCTACCCCCGTACTCCCTATAGCTGCGCCCCTGCCTCTATTACCCGGCCTTCTGGTTAGGTCGCTATGAGTAATTTTTAGAATTCTGTCCAGATTTGCAGGCATTATTCATCCATATTTATTTTGTATGGGTTGCGGTGCCCTTCTGGGACCCTTTAGAGGTCTAGGGGGAATGTGTGGACATCAAGCTCCTTTCCCCACTGCAAACCCGAGGGTAAAGGGTGCACGGCCAACCTTATTTTTTTTGGAGCTCCTTGGTTGACGCTCATACTCTTCACCACAGTTGATGCCTGGAGCAAGACTGGATCTCCCCTAGCTCTGGTGAAGGAGGAATACTTGTCCCAAAAACTTACAGGAGACTTCTGGACTGGAGGGGACCATGAGGTTTAGAGGGGGCTCACCTCTTTATCGAGAAGGCTTGTAATGTCACCGTGATGTGATGTCACCATTGCATTGTTTTATGCACTTAGAGGAAGAGAGCATGTCCTCAGGCAACCAATAAAACCGTTCAGGTCTGCCCCCTGTGTTCACATGGAATAATTACTTGGCATAATTCAGGGCACTGCACAATGAGTGGGGCATGGAGAATCATGCAGACACAGGTGAAGCGTTTGGACAGCAGACACAAGCAGACACCCATAGAGTCTGTTGGCTTCTATCATGATATCCATGGGCGTAACTATAGTCATAGCAGTCATAGCGTTTGATATGGGCCCCAGAGGTTGAGGGGGCCCACTCAGGTGCAAGAACATTGTTCCTTTTTGTAGGGAACAAGTAGTTGGTGGTTTTCTGCTCTCCATCAAACTGTATAATACCTTGATACAGTGACCAGATAGTGGTAGATACCAGTTGTAACAGGTGCTCTGTAAACATATAAGTGATTACACTGCAATTACATCCAATGACTCGCAGGTGACGTCTCCTCTGATGGGAGTTGTTCACTTTCTTTTTAATTCTCCATCTGGCACAGACTGCAAAGATGACTCATTTCACCAGAATTTACTAGAAATATATTTTAGATTCCTCACTTTTTCATCACCTACCTGCCTACCGGGAGGGGGTTTATATACCTCCATACCTAATGAGGTTCTATATAGGAAAGCAGGGTGATGCCCCATCCCCAAAAGCAAAGGAGAGCAATCCGCTTTCCTATAAAAAAAAAATCCTGGTAGCTGCTACGGGGGATGTCACCCATCGTTCTTATATAGGTCCCCATTAGGTAGGAAGATATATAGACCCCCCATCAGGTAGTTAGCTATATAGGTCTCCTCAATAGGTAGTTAGTTATATAGCCACTTGATAGGTAGGTATATAGGTGCCCTTGGAAGACAGGTGTATAGGTCACCTCAGTATGTAGACAGCTATATATGGCCCCCAGTAGGTAGTTTTTATAGTCCCCCACAGTAAAGAGGTAGGTATATAGCTCCCCCTCCAAAAATATAAAGTAGATAGGTAGGTGCTTAGGTCAGCACGGTAAGTAGGTAGCTATATAGTTACCCCAGTAGGTAAGTAGGTACACAGGGCTCCTGTGTAGGTAGACATACAGCCACTTTCAGTAGATAGGAAGGTATCTAGGGCCCTCCAGTAGGTAGGTAAATAGGTTGCTTCGGTAGGTAGGTATATAGATTATCCCAGTAGGTAGGTATATAGATCCCATAATAGGTTGGTAGGTGTATAGGTTCCCCATTGTAGGTTGGTAGTTATATGGGTCCCCCAGTATGTAGGTAGCTATATAATTCCCCCAGTAGATTGGTAGTTACATAGGGACCCCAGTATGAACATAGGTATATAGAGAGTACCAGTAAATTGGTAATTATATAGGGCCTCCAAGTAGGTAGGTATATATGTCCCCCAGTAGGTTATAGGTATATAGGGCTCCATAGTCTGCAGGTAGCTATATATGTCCCCAGCAGATACAGATATATAGCTTTCCCCCTAGTCTGTAAGTAGGTATATATTTCCCCCAGATTAAGTTATAGGGCCCCCCAGTCTGTAGGGAGGTATATATGTCCACCAGTAGGTATAGGTATATAGATTATCCCCCGTAGGTATATAGGTTCCCCCCATTTTGTAGGTGTATATATGTCCTCCAGTAGGTTATAGGGCTCCCCAGTCTGTAGGTAGGTAGATAGATATGTCCCCCAATAAATATAGGTTTATAGGTTTTCCACAAGTAGGTATAGGTATATAGGTTTCCCCCCAGTATGTAGGAAGGTATATATGTCTCCCTGTAGATATAGGTATATAGGTTGTTCCCTGGTCTGTAGCTATATATGTCCTCCAGTAGGTATATAGGTTGCCTCTAGCCTATAGTGTCTGTGTGTGTGTGTATAATATATAATATATATATTAATATATATATATATATATATATATATATATATATTCTTTGCAGTATAGGTTTATAGGATTTTCCCCCAAAATTATATATATATATATATTCCTTCTCAGGTATAGGGTTATATGTTTTTTTCCCCCAAAATATAGTACTTGCCTCCCTCAGTTTCCCTAATGAAGCTCTCGTTGCTCCCTATGTTCCCAAACAGGCAGCGCAACGTAGTCATGCCATGCACGCAATGTGATGACATTCTCACGCCGTCTGTGCCTTATACTCTGTGGAGCCACAAACCTGCTTGTGACCCACCACAGTACTCCACGGGCATGGAGCTCTCATTCCCTGTTCCACGGTAGCCTTCAAGTGCTAATATGTCTGGAGGAAGCGTATACAATTGAAAAAACCTCTGGTGCTTCGGGGCCATGGCAGCTGGAACCCAGTGATGGACTGACAATCTGCTGTGTGGGCCTATTGCAGGTTTGGGGCACCGGCTGTTTAATCTGGGGCAAAAACCCCAGATAAAACTGCCTAGCAACGCCCCTGGATATATAGCGGTATTATTTATACCTTTATTGCTACTTATGCTGCTGCTTCAGATTATTGCCATTAAGTGGTGGGGCACCATCTCATTTTGATATGGGGCCCTATAAATTTTTGTTGTGCCCCTGGTGGTGTTCATCATTTTAACAAAAAGAAATAGCACAGTATGCTGCACTTCTGTCATAGGAGTCAGTCTCGCAGGAGGTGAAGGACTCATATGGAAATTGCATTCCTGTCTCATAGGCATTATAACTATTTTTGTTAGACCTTTTTCTTCATTCGGTGATGTTACTATTATTATTGATAGCGCATTGTTTGTATCCTTTCTTGCAGTATTTGTTATACTCATCTCTCGTTTCCCTTGGGAATTCATATGGATATGACTCCTAGAACATTTATAGGCTTTTGTGCATATATTGCTGAAGGCTAATATATTGGTATATACTTTTGCCTTCCCCCTCCCATGTATTGGTTTATCCCGGATTCTGTACTTCTTTAGGACAAGGAGGTGTCTCAGATTATCTCCCTTTTTGGAAGATTTTAATTCATATGATATGTCTTGTTGTCAGTGTTGGACTGTGAGTCCTAGTCCACCAGCGGAGTTGATTCTTGGAGTCCACCAGTAGAGTTGATTCTTGGGGCCCACGAGTAGAATTGATTCCTGGGACCCACCAGTGGAGTTGGTTCCTGGGGCCCACCAGTGGAGTTGGTTCCTGGGGCCCACCAGTGAGTTGATTATTTGGGTCCACCAATGGAGTTGATTCTTGGGTCCCACCAGTAGAATTGATTCCTGGGCTCCACCAGTGGAGTTGATTCTTGGGCCCCACCAGTGGAATTGATTCTTGGAGTCCACCAGTATAGTTGATTCTTGGGACCCACAAGTAGAATTGATTCCTGGGACCAACCATTGGAGTTGGTTCCTGGGGCCCACCAGTGGTGTTGATTATTTGGGTCCACCAGTGGAGTTGATTCTTGGGGCCCACCAGTAGAATTGGTTCTTGGGGCCCACCAGTGGAATTGATTCCTGGGGTCCACCAGTGGAGTTGGTTTCTGGGGCCCACCAGTGAAATTGATTCTTGACATCCACCAATGGAGTTGATTCTTGAGGTCACCTGTGTAGCTGATTCTTGAAGCCCACCAGTGGAGTTGGTTCCTGGGGCCCACCAGTTGAGTTGATTCTTGAGGACACCAGTGAAGTTGATTTTTAGGGCCACCAGTAGAGTTGATTCTTGGGACCCACCAGTGGAGTTGATTTTTGAGGCCCAAAAATGGAGTTGATTCTTGAGGTCCACCAGTGGAGTTGATTATTGAGGCCCACCAGTGGAGTTGATTCTTAGGATATAACAATGAAGTTGATTTTTGAGATACAACAATGGAGTTGATTCTGTGTTCCCACCCTACAACTCCTGCACATCCCTCTGCCTTTTGCTTTTTGCCTCTTTATCTCTGCCTTTCTGCCTCTTCCAAGGATATATATGCAGTTCAAAAGAAACTCCTATTCCCCTGTGGGCCAGTCCACGCCTGCTTGTTATGTACGCATGATTTTCTAATATAATTTCTTGTTATATGGGTTAGTCTCAGGTCTGGTTTACATCTGTGTTGGAGGTGTCGTTTGGAGCCTCCGTCACAGAGGTGGCACCAGGTCCGATGGACCTCATCAACTACAATAAGGTCCGCCGGGCGTCAATCATTTTATCTGGAAGATATAGCCATAGATGATGTAGTGTAAAACTGGGTGATGAGGGGTGAGGTCTATTTTTATTGGTATCAATTTGGAGTTAATTTTTTATCCTTTTTTATTCCACTTTTTCTGTGATGACCCAAAAAAAAACACAATTCTGACATTTTTTATGGCGGTCTCCATGGTGGATAAATAAATTCATATTGTGTTTAATCAGATGTTAATGGACGTGGCAATACCAATTATATTTTTTTTCTTTCATTGATTATTTTTTTATATGGTAAATGGAAAAACTTTTTCTTTTTTTTGTAAGGGGACTTGAACACTTGATTGCTTTCAGTATATCCTGCAGTACTGATGTATTCTCTTAAGCCTCCATCTGCCATGGCAACTGAATGGTACCCCGTCATCATATCAGAGGGAGGGATGCCCTCCCATTATATAATCATTTAGACTTAAAGGGGTTTTGCCAAGAAGTGAGTTCCTCACCTAACAGGCTGATACTCCCCTCTTGAGGCTTGAAAAAAGGGGCGTTTGTTATGTGTTTAAAAAAACAAGTACCTCCTCTGTGATGTCATCGCTCCACCTCCCATGCACGTTCCTGATACTCAGTCTCTGTAGTTGAGCAAACATTGTTTTGCTAATCCACACAGGATAACTGTATTGTGCACAAGCTATATGCGTTTTATTTCTCCCTCTTATTTGCTCAGGAGAGAAGACAAGCTCAGCAGGCAGCCTTCTGTCATTCCTTCACAAACAACTTCAGGGGGAGAGGGAGGTCGGCTGAGCAGAGAGCCAGGGAGCATCTGCATGTTTACTCAGATAATTACATTACAACCAGTGGATTCTCTATACAAAAGACACAGGATCTTTCTCCCCAGTCTCTTCAAATCTCGTTCATGTTCCCTGCCATCAGATAAGAAGTGCAAACAACGCAAGCGCGGCCAGACAGCTCCTGGTCGTGTCTAATGTAAACTGTCAGGAAACCAAGGGCATGTAAGGAAGGCTGTAGCTCTCAGAGGCTTCGCTTTTTCTGATGACATATATTTAGAAAAGTGATTAAATACCCATTTTGGAGGATCCCACGTCAACACTAGATCGTGGCAAAACCCCTTTAATGGTTGCTACATACACGACAGGTAACTGAGAGTAACCACTTGTTATTATAGTCGGGAACTGACGCTAATAGCCAGCATTAGGGACAGTTTCGATCAGGGTCGGGCCGACGGGTAGGCAGAGGTAGGCGATCGCCTAGGGCACCTACCTCTGCCTGTCTCTAAGGGGCGCAGGCAGGGGCCCGAACCTCGCCGGGCTCCAGGCCGCTGCCATGGGCCTGAAGCACCGGCAGTCTCTGTATGTGCATCCGCTGGACGCACATACAGCTGAGCGCTTCTGTGGAGCAGAGAGCGAGCGCTTCCTGCTCTGCAGACAGTGTCGGACCGGCTCTGGGTCCGACACAGCGTGGCCGCCGGGTCCTCATAGCGCTGAGGACCCGCCGCGTCCCCGTGCTGCTCAGCTGGGCAGCGTCGCGATGAAGTGAGGTCATCGCGACGCTGCCTCTCCTCGTGCGCACAGCCCGTCATAGGCTGTGCGCCCGAGGAGCGTCCCGGCGCTGGAGGCGTGGCCTGAAGAGGAGCTGCCGGCCGGCAAGCAGGTAAGGTGAGTATAGATGTTGTTATTTTTACCTGCCTGTGTGCCCCCTATATTTATATATGCCTGCCTGTGTGCCCCCTATATTTATATATACTGCCTGTGTGCCCCCTATATCTATATATGCCTGCCTGTGTGCCCCCATATATATACTGCCTGTGTGCCCCCACTATATATGCCCCTGTTGTATATTAATATGCTCCTGTGGCCCCCTATATTTATATATACTGCCTGTGTTCACCCTATATTTATATGTGCTTGCCTGTGTGCCCCCTATATTTATATTACTGCCTGTGTGCCCCCTATATCTATATATACTGCCTGTGTGCCCCCTATATTTATATACGCCCGCCTGTGTGACCCCTATATTTATATATATACTGCCTGTGTGCCCCCTATATCTATATATACTGCCTGTGTGCCCCCTATATTTATATATACTTCCTATGTGCCCCCTATATTTATATATGCCTGCCTGTTTACCTCCTATATCTATATATACTGCCTGTGTGCCCTATATACCTGCCTGTGTGCCCCTATATCTATATATGCCTGCCTGTGTGCCCCTATATGCCTGCCTGTGTGCCCCTATATACCTGCCTGAGTGCTTCTATATACCTGCCTGTGTGTCCCTATATCTATATGCCTGCCTGAGTGCCCCTATATACCTGCCTGAGTGCCCCTATATCTATATACCTGCCTGAGTGCCCCTATATCTATATACCTGCCTGAGTGTGCCCTATATCTATATACCTGCCTGAGTGACCCTATATTTATATAGCTGCTTGAGTGACCCTATATTTATATATCTGCTTGTCTAAGGGTACAATATATATATACCTGCTTGACTGATAGGGCATATCTATATATTTAAAATATTGTCTTAAATATTTGGGGACTCCTATATATGACCTAACTTCCTATTGAGGGGACATATATACCTGTCTGAGGGGACATATATACCTATAATTAAGGAGTTGCTGGAAATGTGAGGATTCTAAGATATTTGTGTCCAAATCTGCAGGGACGAGTATTGGCCGGGAGCAATCAGTATGAAGGTGTGAACCGGATGGAGAAGAAAAGGAAAGTGAACGACGCTGATCAGAAAAGACGTTATCCTGTGATTCACTAAATGTAACATAAGTGTAATAACTTATATGTCTGCAGACGCCAACATACAATAGTATCTACCACTATATGGTCACCCGTATGCGGTGGTATATGTAATCAGAGCCTGTGTACAACTGATAGTCACATGTGGGGGTCGTTCGGTCAGGGTCTGGCAGTATTATTTGTGCCTTAAGTAGTAATAGTTTTGGGTCTTGGTTTTGTAGGAGGTTTTTAGTAACAATCATTCGTCCGGTAGATTTGCTCCATGTATCGGTGGATTGTTTAGTGACTGTTATTTAGGGGTATTACACTGTCATATGGAGCGGAGCACTTTTGAAAAAGCAGATTTGTCAGGGCTGATTTTCATTGTACAGTGACTGCTGGAGTGGATGGGATCTATGTGGAATATGCAGAAAATTAGTGATAGGAACAGAAGGTTTTCCTATGTAACAATACATCCGCAGTTCACAATGTGGCGTGAAAAATTCCGTTAGGAACCTAGCAACGCCCCTGGGCGCAGGAATGACTGGTAAGAAGTTACTAAGTGGGAGAGAGTAACTGGTGCAGGGAACAGACTGGTGCAGGGGGGAAGAGAGTAACTGGTGCAGGGGGGGAGTGGTGCAAGGGGGGAGATTGGTGCAGGAGGGAGAGTGGTGCAGGGGGAGAGTGGTGCAGGGGAGAGAGTGGTGCAGGGGGAGAGATTGGTGCAGGGGAGAGAGGGTGGGAGAGGGGCAGGAGAGCAAGAGGGGGTGTTTCAAATTTTTTTTGGGAGCGAGGGGGGGGGGGGGGGCCCATTGGCTGTACTTGCCTAGGGCACCAAAATGCCTTGTCCCGGCCCTGGTTTCGATCTTAGCCTTTTAACACTTTAGAGGCAGAAGCAAACTCTACCACAGCAGTGTCCTAGTAGGCAGGGGCCTAGTAATGACCTCTGTGGCTACCATGTTACTACTCCTAGTACACCCTGCCATAGGAGAGCCATATTGGTACACCCATCTGCAATATATTTATATCACAGATCCGTGTACAAGTGATTGTGCACCCTTGGGGTTAAGTACCCTAGGGAGACTGCAAGAACAAATTAAAAAAAAAGTTGTAAAAGTAAGAAAAAAATATCAAAAATTTAAAAACACTGCCCTTTTTCCATTTTACCCCCCAAAAAAGTTATGCATAATCGACATCTAAACATCAGTAAAAGTTGTAGGTATTAAAATATAACATTATTTATCCAGTATGGTAAGCACCATAGAATAAAAAATAAATTCCAAAACCAAAATTGCTAGTTTTTTTAAGTCATTTTGCAGTCATTGAAATGAAAAGCAATCAAAAACTCACATCCATCCCAACACTGTACCAATGGAAACAAGACTTCATCTCGCAAACAAAAAACAAGCCCTCACTCAGGTCCGTAGATTGAAAAACAAAAAAGTTTTTAGTGGCAGAATATGCGCAAATTTAAGAAATAGAAAAAGTTTTTATTTTTTTTGAAACTAGTAAAACATTACCAAAACGTTACAATTTTGGTAGCACCGAATCATAGCGACCTGCGGAATACAGATAACGTGTCAATTCTACCAGTTAACTTTATAAAAACAAACCGCCGCAAGAATGGCGCAATTATGTTTATTTTCACGTTCAACTCCACAAATATTGTTTTTGGGAGGCCTTCCCAGTACATTTCCCATTACTGTCCATCTTAATAACCGCCTACTGTCTTTTGACGATGGGCCGTGCATGTTCTCTTCAGCGATGCCAAAAGATACCGCTGCCAATAGAGGGGTTTAGTGGCTCCCAGTGCTACAACTGCGCTAGGAACGGAGCTAGAGCAGTCTCTGTGAATAGCAGGGACTGGAGGAAGACTCCAACACTTTCAACTCTTTCAGACATTCAGCTCTTTGATTGATTGATCCTTGACCGTGGCATGATCAGTGGGGATTCCCTGGCTCCATAGAGTCATCAGGATTACCGGTGACCCGATGGGGCCTGAAAAATGCCTGTACAGTCAGCCCTGGAGAACCTAGAGTAGCCCCAGAGCTGTCTGTATAGTAAGCCTGAAGTCAGGACACACCGTGTGTTGCCCTGACAGCAGCCTACGTCATACTGAGACATAGTGCAATTTATTTAAAAAAAATATTTGGTCTGCACATCCGAAAAACTTTTTTTGAAAAAAAAGGGGAATAGGTGCACACTGGTGTCAGTAATACACAAACACAATCCAATATCAGCAGCACACTAAAAAAACATCAAGAACACTGGGGAATTTTTGGAAAAGCTTTTCTGCTACTAGGATATATGGAAAATTTTTTGGGGTTCTTAGTTCATATTTTTGATCAAACGCCTAACCCCCACCTCCCAATCAAAAGGGGGGACCTCAATACAGGGTGGACCCTAGACTAACATTACCTCTCTTAGGTCCTGTTCAGACCTCCACTCTTCAGGGAGGTCACCTACTTGACAGGAACACAGTAGTTTAAACCCTTTTCCGCCCCTAGGTGGGGGAAATACCAAGTGGTATAACAAACATGCCCCAAGGATACCTGGCCTTGGGGGATAAGACCACCTCAGTTTTCACCTCACTAATTTTTGGGAAGGGGGATATTAGTGTGGGTTTTGGGCCCTTTTTTGGGCGGCTCTTATTGGGATAAAATTGTCGGGTGGGCGTCTACCCCCATGGCCAGGTCAGGATTTTGGGATTGGTTCGAGTTTCCTAAAAAGGCTTGGGCCTTCAGGTAACGGGGGTGTGAGCGGCGAAGAGCCGAGGGGAGGGTCTTACCCCAGAGGGTTGAGGCCCGCAGGTTTGGCTGACCCCTAAAGCCTTTAAAACCAGGGGACGGGGAACAACTTTCGACTGGCATTAGGTCCAACCCTGTGTAGAGGAACGCTACATGTTAGGGAATGGCCAAATGGCCGGGGTTTTGTTTATCTTTTTTTCTTTTACAACGTTTTGCTTTGCGAAAGAAAAAAAGCTGTGAAGGCCAACTGAAAGAAACCCCCGGTGCCCCAAGTGCCCTATTGAAAGTGCCAACCGTTCAAACCAAAAGGACAGGGGTCCAAGAGGGGAAAATACCCCTGGGATGACCCAAGATGGCGGCCGGAGGCATGTGAGTTGTCACACTACCTACAGGGTTCCATTTATTTATGTACATATCTACCTGAAGGGTGCCTATAAAAATACCTACAGAGTATCTATACACCTACCTACAGGGTGCCTATATAACTACCTTCAGGGGACCTATACACCTACCTACATGGTGTCTATATACTTATCTATAGGGGGCCTATGTACCTACCTACCAGGGGCCTATATTCCTACCTTAAAGAGGGTTTACCTAATTTTGGGGAGGTGCCTACCTACCATATTAGGGGATTCAACTACCTATTATATGGGGACACAAAGTAAGACTAAATAGCACAAGCGGCTCATTATTACCATTTGGGGCGTAATAGGTGGGAAGTTTGTACGAGGGCGAATTGGGTAGGAAATGCGGAATAGGGGGGATCTAAGTTTTTTTTTGTGTGGAAATTCTGCAGGACCAGTCTTGCAGGAAACTTATTTGGTCTGGACAGATGAAGAAGAAAAGGAAAAAGAGAATGACTCATCAGAGAAGGGAACAACTCATCAGGGAAGATATCTCCTGTGAGTCCCTGGATGTAACTCTACTGTAATCAGTTGTAATCATATGTGTGGAGGCCTTGTACTACTGGTACTACCCCGTAAGGGCACAAAAGGTTTTTGTATAAGGCTTATATTAAGTAATGGTATAGTGTATTATTCATCACTAGAGGATAAATTGGTGGTATTATTAAATCTGTATGTAGGGGGTGATATGTGTCAGGGCTTGGTATTATTAATCACTATGTGGGGGTGATATTGGGGTCATGGTGGGGGGCATTATTCAGTGACTAGGGGTTGTATATTGCCATGGGGGGGTGGTTTTAAATTCATCACTATGGTTGGGTGAATGTGGTCATGGTTGGTGGTATTAAAAATCTCTATGTGGTGGTGATATATAGTCATGGTACTGTGGTATTATTCAATCACTATGTGGTGGTGATATGCAGTCATGGTGGGGAGGTATTATTTAGCCACTATGTGATAGTTATATGTGTGGATTAAATTCAGTCACTAGTGGTGGTGAAATTATCATGGTTTTTTAATATTATTCAGTCACTGTGTGGTGGAGATATGAGGTCATGGTGTTGTGGTATTATTCACTATTAGTCACTATGTAATGGTGATATGTGGTTATGATGTTGTAGTATATGGTCTTAGTGGAATTATTGGTAATATTGCCCTTTGCATTCTTTTGTTAACATTTTTAATTGGTAAGTTTTACCAAACATTTGTGTTTACCTTTAAAACTTTGGTTATACCTTTTAAATAGTTAGCTCCCTTAAAATGTCTAATTCGGGGAGAGGGGTGTAGCTTTAGACCTTTATTTTTACCCCCCCCTTTCCTGCTTAATTAGGTGAGGGGACGGGAAGCCCCCCCCCTCTTGATTACGTTATTTGGGAGTTTTTCCCTCACACCATCTGTAAAAAATTGAAGCAACGGGGGGGAGCCTAACAATAGGGGAGGCGGGAAGCACATACAATATTTTTGGCGTGCGCACCGGGATCAATTTTCCTCTGGTGGGCACGGGCCCCCCGTCCGAGACTCCCATAGCTCATCTTTAATTTTCTTTTTAAATAAATGTTAATCGGGCCCCTTTAGCTGCAAAGGGAAACTGAACAGAACTCTGCGATTGCGTCTTTGAGGGTGACCGGGGGCTGCAACGGACCATAGCTCCATTATGTAATCATTTAAACCCCACTGTTGTTTTTTATTGTGGTGTCTAAATGGCTAAATAGCCGGGATCAGAGCTGTCTCTAAACCTGGAAGAAAGCTGGCTCTTTTTTTTTTTACCCTTTTCAGAAACGCGGGGATAAATAACTTCGGACTTTTATGGACACGGTGATAGCTATTTTTATATTTCACTTTCTTACTTTTTTTTTTGCTATTTATCTACTTTACTTTTTTAATAGGAGTGAAAACATGGCAGCGATAAAGGCCTTCATAAGGCATCCGGTTGCCATGACAAGTGAACGTTGCCCAGCGCCGCAGAGGGGCTGATGGGGGCCCCATCCTTTTTTATAACCCTTTTTAGTGCCGCGGTTGGTTTTCACCTCGACTAAAATGAATTAAACTAAACTATTTTTTAAAATCCGCCTGTAAACACTGTTTTAAACCCCCTTAACGACTGCCCACCGTTTTTTGCCGTGGGCTGTGCGGTCTTTCGCTGCAGCGACGTCTTTTTGGCGCGCTGCAGACATTGGAGTTTGCGGCTCCCGGCGCCGCAGCAGCACTATGAATGGAGCTGTACTACACAGCCCTGATCCCAGCACAGCTCCTGTGAGCATCGGGGAGCGGGGGAAACCTCCGCTCCCCGGGGCTTTAAAACCCTTTTATTGCCGCATTAGTCACCGCAGCGCAATCAAAGGGTTTCCTCCCTTCGGGTGATCGACACCCCCCGTGACCCAAGAGCCCGGAAACGGGTGCACAGTCACCCTGGGACCTAGAACCCCAGAGCTGTCTGTGTAACACCGTGAGCCCAAGCTGCCCTGAACCCGCCTGTGTCAAACTGACCCAATTACAAAGTATTAGCATATAGAATACTAAACATTACAAAATGAAAAAAAAAAAAAAAAAAAACACAGTTCTCCCCTCATGGGATTTAAAAAAAAAAAAGTAAAAAAAAAAAAAGTTAAGAAAAATAATAAAAATAAAAAATAAAAATAAAAAAAAATATTTAATAAAAAAATAATTGGGCACACATTAAAAGGGTTTTTTTCCACGACTAATTCATACTCCTGCACCACATTCAGCTCTGTGTGCTCAAAGGGGGCGTGTATGATTTGTTTGAATTGCATATCAGTGCCCCCCAGGATGACATCACCAGGCCTTTCCCTCGTAGTCAAAGAAAGGTCTGTTCTGTAAGAGTTGTAAATAGCTCAAGGTAAAATTTTTTCCTCACACACCCAAAGGGGCCTTGGTTTCAAACCCTGCAGGGGAAACCCAAAACCTGTGGATTTTTTTTCCTCTTTATCAAAGCCAGACCTGATTGGGTTTCTTTTTTTTTTTATTTCACGTTTGACTTATTACTAAAAATCCAAAGGACAGGATAAATGACAGCACCTGGTTGAACACTCAGTAGCCGCCTGAGAGGAGAGGGGATGTCTGAAATTTTTGACCAGGACGAGGGCTATCGGCCCCGGGGCGTATCCCCTGGAGATGAGCTGTAAACAGTGGTCACAAAAGACAGCTAAAACAAAAACGGTGCAGAATTTTTAAAAAATTTTGAATGGGAAAATATTTTTTATTTAATTTTCAAACTTCCACGCAATTTTACTTTGTGGCAAAACCCCTTTTAAACACAAAAAAACCCACACATAAAAGGTACCGCATGACCGGGAATAACCTTAGAATTAATCTAACAAGTATTAAGTGGAAATGCAATGGTTTTTAAAAAAAAAAAAAAAAAAAACATTTTTTAAAAAAATTTAAAAATAAATTTTCAATTTATTTATAAGTGAAATTAATCTAATCCCCCAAAATAAACCGCTAGAAAAAACGAGGCCTCATACAACTGCGTCATTGAAAAAATAAAGTTACAACTGTTGAAACACAAGGAGGCGAAAACTAAAAAAATGTTCTGGTCATTAACTACTTTTCAGGCGTTCGGCTTATGGGGTTAAACGTGTACTTGACACTGATTTTCCGAGGCACATTTTCAGCCTCCTATATACTTCAGTGTGAGGTGAGGATTCAGCCAAGAATCTGCCCCAAGGATTGACTTGTTAATTCTTTTTTAGCACTGAAAATAAATCAGTGGCATGGAAAATCAGCATCACAACGCCGCAGATTTTCCATTAGAAACAATGTACGGCGGATTGCAGTTAAATTGGACGCTGGTTCTGAGGCAGAGTTAGCTTTGAATCTGTGCCAGAATAAGCGTCCAAATCAGCCATGTACCCTAAGTTGCCGGGGTCGGCACTGTCTCCAATCTTAGTAGCTGGAGGCGGGTGCAGACTGTATCTAAACTGTTATGTACAGTATGGAATGGGTTGAGAAATTGAGCCTGTAACAGGGCCCCCACCTACCATGTTTCAGTTATAACACTACGTGGAAGAGAGGTTTTTGGGGCCCTTGGTCACCAGGGTCCAGCTATGACTGCTACCCCTTCACCACGAGCTATGGCCCTGCGTGTAGGAGCTATATTGGCTGAAATATCACTTGTCATCCAACTTTCCCAGAAACAAAAAAAACAGGCTCAGACTGGCCCATAGAGGAGTAGGGGAAAGCCCCGGTGTTCCCCTTGGCATGATTAGCCTTTTTCAGGAAAAAAAGAGGCAGCAAGCGAGGGGCAGAGTGCAAGAGTCAGGTGTAGTGTGTGCACTCATGAACAGTAGGTGTGGAATTGGCCCAAGAGTCAACAATAATCAACTCCACTGGTGGGCCCCAAAAATCAACTCCACTGTTGGGACCCAAGAAACAACTCCATTGGTGGGCCCTAAAGATTAATTCCACTGGTGGGCCTCAAGAATCAACTCCACTGGTGGCCCCAACAATCAACTACACTTGGGGGCCCCAAGAATCACCTCCACTGGTGGGCCCCAAGAATCAACTACACTAGTGGCCCCAACAATAATCTACACTAGTGGGCCCCATGAATCAACTCCACTAGTGGGCCCCATGAATCAACTCCACTGGTGGGCCCCAAGAATCAACTCCACTGGTGGATGCCCAAGAAAAAAATCCATTGGTGGGCCCTAAAGATTAATTCCACTGGTGGGCCTCAAGAATCAACTCCACTGGTGGGCCCCAAGAATCAACTCCACTGGTGGGCCACAAGAATCAACTCCACTGGTGGACCCTCAGAATCACCTCCACTGGTGGGCCCCAAGAATCAACTCCACTGGTGGGCTCCAAGAATATTCCCCATTGATGGGCCAAGACTCAAATCGTCTGTTGTGCCCAATAATAAACTCCACTGGTGGGCCCCAACACTCACCACCACCGGGGGCCTCAAGACTCATCTCCACTGGTGGGCCCCAAGAATCCACTCCACTGGTCGGCCCCAAGAATCAACTCCACTGGTGGAGCCCAATAATCAACTCCACTGGTGGGTCCCAAGAATCAACTCCACTGGTGGGTCCCAAGAATCAACTCCACTGGTGGTTCCCAAGAATCAACTCCACTGGTGGTTCCCAAGAATCAACTCCACTGGTGGGCCCCAAGAATCAACTCCACTGGTGGCCCCAAGAATCAACTCCACTGGTGGGCCCCAAGAATCAACTCCATTGCTGGTACCCAAGAATCAACTCCATTGGTGGGCTCCTGTAATCATCCCCACTGGTGGGCCCCAAGAATCAACTCCACTAGTGGGCACCGAGAATCAACTCTACTGGAAGTCCCCGACACCCCAGTCCGACACTGGATAAAACTATAGATGCAACCCATTAGAAGGACGGGGAAATATCTGAACACTGAGCATCTTGTGTTTTCCCTCACAGCGAGCTGCAGTCCAGTTCTCTCTGGCTGGGTGAGAATTTGTAGTAAATTCATGACTCATTATGTCACAAAGAAAACAGGTTGTAGGAAAACACAAGGAACAAAGCCCGAGCTGCTATGCGAGGCATCCTGCTGGCAGTCATTAAACGCCGCCACCGCTTTCTTCTCGTCACCTCTAAAACTTTCCATGAAGAGTCTGTAAGGTGTGCCGCTCTGTATGGGCCGATCGCCTCCGGCCATCACTGTAGAAACTACACCAGAAGTATGTTCTTATCTTACACGTCTATTGTTCTCTGGTACCAGCCGTTCCAGGAGAGGAAAGACTGACTGTAATTATTTTCAGTGGAATGAATGACAAACCTCTCTGCCCCCATGATCGTTACCATAGGACAGGTATAATTGTAAGTTCCAGAATTTAAACCACTGCACCCTCTCTGCTGCCCGGCAGCGTAGGCCCCAGCTTAGAAGCTCCCCCACGGTCTCCCTAATTATCAGGTAGAGTGCTCCTCAATTACTCTATACAGCTGTACAGTTTCAGCTGCACAGTGCTCTCTATGCCCTCCCTGCAGCCATATATAGTGATCAGAGTCTAGAGGGAATAGATTTGAGAGTGATCACTGGACCCCAGCTATGTAGCATTAATCCTTCTATTGTCTTTTACATGGACCAGGGGTATAGACATTAATCCATATGCTGCCCTAGACCACCAGAAGTACAGACATTAACCCATATGCTGCCCTAGACCTCCAGAAGTACAGACGTTAACCCATGTTCTGCCCTAGAACACCAGGGGTACAGACATTAACCCATATCCTGCCCTAGACCTCCAGAAGTACAGACGTTAACCCATGTGTGAAGGTAGAGAGGTTTGAATCAATATTGTGTTATATGTATAAATTATGAATCCCAAGCTTTTCTCCCTTATAAGTAATCTCAGCTAAAATGGAATCGACTCCATTTTGTCAAAAATGATGCAGCAAATATGAAGAAGCTAAGATGGCTCAGGATGTGACCACTTGTTATCTGTTTCCTCAAAGATGTGACCTCCAGCTATTGTCTCCCTTTCCTGAAGTTTTGTGTCACTGGAAAATCACTGAAGTTTTGCTAATGCATCCAGAGACTTTTTCCCCAAGACAAAACGTACCAATAAAAGTACTTAAAAGCTGCCCCAAATAGGACATACCCCTT
>JAODAL010063861.1:0-19020 GCA_025379985.1 Phyllomedusa bahiana
CCCCCCCCAGTACTTCTTCCCGGGTCACAGAGCATGACAAAAACCTCCTATAAAAGCAATGGACTGATCAGTCTTAAGTCACCTATGTGCACGAAGCTATTATAAAACATCTCTCTGACTGCTGTTAAAGCAGTGCAAACAAGGCCTAGTGGCCAAAGTGAAAACTGCAAGACTTAAGAATTATTAAAAATATTGAAAGTGATATGAAAAATAAAAAAAAAACAACCAAAAATTCCTAAAAAATGTGTTTAACATAAAAATGGGACTTAAACAATGACTCATTTTTTGATGACACATTCCCTTTAATTCAGATTATCTGCCAGTGATGAAGAAAATCTTACTCCTCCATCTACAATTGTGAGGTAAAGCAATATACCCCATCCACCTTTAGCCTACTGTAAATTAATATTTATTAGAGGCTCTGCACTCTTCCAGCCCTCTTTGAATATATAATTTAGCACCTTCCTGATTGGCTGGCCTGGGATGTGATCTTATATCAACATGAGCAACGTGGAACGTAATTGGTGAAAGCCTTCACTGATCCATTTTTTGAGCTCCACCCAAAATACCTATTCAGAGACCAGGAAACCCATCAGACTTGTTTACACCTTACTAAATAATAAAAATGGCGAAATGGGACAATTTTTAATTAAGTACAATCAAGGAAGGGCATTCACACCATAGAAGCAGATTATGCGGCTACTGTTGGGGTCCTTAGGAGGAGGGTGCTTAATCTTTACTGGTTCCATCACCTTTATAAGGTAGGAGAACCAGTTCAACACTTCTCATTATTGGTTGCATCCACACAGGGTGTATGTTTTGCAGTTTTACATGAGATAAATTTACATCATTTGCAATATTATAAGCAATATCAATGTAAGGGGAGCAGAAATCCATGCAAAAATTAACCTTTTTTGTGGATTGTAAATCAATAGCAAGTCCAGGGCCTTCTTATCCATTGGGCCATAACGACGGGTAGGCGAAGGTAGGAGACCACTTTGGGCGCCACTTCATCTCAGGCAAAAGAAGGGGTGCAAGGAAGTATGGAGTGGGCTGAATTTTCCATTGGGGGGCGATATATGGTTTATTTATCTAGGGTACCAGAAAACCTTGTCCCAGTCCTGCCATTGGACACACTAGGCAGTTGCTCTAGGGTCCCACCAGCACACGGGCCCAAGGTGGTGAATGAATGCTCCAAGAAATCGGGACCTATGCCCCAAGTCGGGGCTGCTTATTTAACTGTTTGTGTGTTCTTAGGACGTGCAAATAAAAACTATAATGGAGCAATCAGCCGATTAGTCTGATTGGGCTGCCTACAGGATCTTTGAGGGGTGCCCTAATATAGGTGGCATGATGATATTGGCAGGCTTGGGTGTGGTCAGAGGTGTGATGCCATGTTTGGGCGTGAATAAAGGCATGGCCTGGTGTGGTACCATGTATTTGGGCAGAGTCCCCTGCAGTCTTAAGCCCAGGGGCCCATAATGCTGTTAAGACGGCCATGAGCAAGTCCATTTGTTTTGAAGAAGTATTGCAAACATATTGCTGATTGTCCTCATTGACGTTAATAGGGGAGTGAAATTTGCTATAAATCTGCATAATTTTGGTGAGTGTTTTCCACTGCAGAAAATCCACAATATTTCTATCCCATGTGATTGCATACTAAAAAATGTGGCCCAAGGCTCCTGAATTCTCACCACAATGATTAGCTTTAAACATGTAGACAAAAGTAAATAAAGACTATAAACAAATACATTGCTGTTCTGATTTTGCTTACTTTCAGAGTTTGAGCAGTTCTTTTCTCCTGCTTATATGCACAAGCTTCCCTAGGTAACTGGAGAAGCTAGAGATGCTTGTGTACTGGTGACTTCACTCTCGGTTGTATCTTATCTTTAACACAGGAGCTTGTTTATGTTTCTTACTGACAAGCTCTAACCCTTTAGAGTTCTGTAAGCTTCTGCCCTGCTGTTAAAACCCCTGCATCACCAATGTCCCTCTAACAGGCTAAGCTAGGAATAGCAGAGCTGAAATATCAGTCACTGCTGTAGAACCACCCAGAGCCTTAACAGGAAGTGAGAGCCTAACATTGACTATAGAGAGCAGGTTCTGTGTAATAGGGACAAAGCTGGTCTAAAAAGACAAGATGGGTGTTGGCCAACAGTAATTCATCTCAGAAAAAAAAGGCCTGTCTGCTATTATGGGGCCCCTTATAGCCTACCTAAACCCTGCCTACCTATATGAGGCCCCACCTCTAGCCTATCTACCTACCTATGTGGGCCCCACCTCTAGCCTACCTACCTATGTGGGCCCCACCTCTAGCCTACCTACCTATGTGGGCTTCACCTATAGCCTACCTACCGACTTATGTTTGCCCGTCCTCTAGCCTACCTACCGACTTATGTGGGCCCCATCTCTAGCCTACCCACCTATGTGTGCCCCTCCTCTAGCCTACCTAAGTGGGCCCCACCTCACGCGTACCTACCTATGTGGGCCCCGCCTCTAGCCTACCTACGTAGATGGGCCCCACCTCTAGCCTACCTACCTATATGGGCCCCACCTCTAGCCTACCTAACTATGTGGGCCCGACCTCTATCCTACCTACCTATGTGGGCCCGACCTCTAGCCTACCTACTTATGTGGACCCCACCTCTAGCCTACCTACCTATGTGGACCCCACCTCTAGCCTACCTACCTATGTGGGCCCGACCTCTAGCCTACCTCTTACCTATATGTGGGCCCGACCTCCTAGCCCTAGCCTACTTTATGTGGACCCCACCTCTAGCCTACCTACCTATGTGGACCCCACCTCTAGCCTACCTACCTATGTGGGCCCGACCTCTAGCCTACCTACCTATGTGGGCCCGACCTCTAGCCTACCTACCTATGTGGGCCCGACCTCTAGCCTACCTACCTATGTGGGCCCCACCTCTAGCCTACCTACCTATGTGGGCCCGACCTCTAGCCTATCTAACTACCTACCTATGTTCACATCTGAGTTAAAGATTCCTTTAGAAGCTAGAATTGCAGATTCTGTAAAAAATGATGGAAGAAATAACTCCAGATGCAGCACCCAACAGAGAACCCAACAAACCCCATTGTAGTCAATGGGGTCCTTCAGGCAACGCTAGTGTCATCTAACATATCTGGTGCCACCTCTGCGACAGAGATATGAACTGGCCTAATTACGATCCACAACTCTTACCTGACAAAACTCTTTATTATCTCACAACCAAATGAAGGAAAAATAAATAAATAAAAAATTCCCACTCTGTAGCTGGGAGGCAGCTTGTTGCATCAGAAAGCCTCCCCACCTCTTCAACTACAGTAGAAACCAGATAGGGCAGGCTGCACACCTTGTCTAAAATCTTCCTCCTGAAGGTTGAGCATTCGGACCCCTGTGTTCTCTGCACAGTATCTCAAGCATTTCCCTTTTTTTCTCAAATATTTTTAGGTTTAGTGTCTCTTTAAGAAACGCGTGGGCGTCTTCAGCCTTGCGCGATCTACACCTCCTCAAGGAAGCGTCAGCTCATGACAGCAGACACTATTTTCATTACCATCACCCATAAATACAAATGTTGAGGTTAGTTTCCTATTAGATCTACATATGCACGTACGCACACACAACAGTTTGGTTCTGGCATATTAGAAATGACAGATTTGACAAACACAAGCTGCTTGACCATGTGGACTTGAAGTGAAATTGAAGCTGCAGATGATGGATTTATTGGCTCGGATTGGAACACTTTAAATTTTAAACACGTTGACCTTGAGACTCTCAATGTTAGGAAGCCTGGATTATTCACACGCTGTCTAATATCGGACTCCTCCAGTCCAAACCCGGAGAATGAATTCAGGGCCAGAATCCTCTTCAATCTTTTATTAATTATAACTGTTCCCTGGAAACACCCAATGGGTAACTGCTTTAATTTCAGAGGTTCCTCATCCACAATGGTACATGTATGGTCAGACGAGCACATATGATAATTCATTTGCTTTCGCATGGTTGCTACCTTCAAAACTAGGGATTAGATGGTGGCAGATCCTAATGGTCTGAAAAGGCGTTGTGTGTTTGACCGTGCAGCGCCCATGGTTTTTCCACTGTCTAACAATCCACCAGTAAATTTGACCTATGTGAAATTCATTAGCTCCTTCCCTTTAAGGATTTGTCTCGTTACAGCATTTGGCAGCCGTTTATACTGGTTGCTAAGCAGAGCTTGTGAAATGGGGGGCGTGTTTCTCCTCCCTGCAGGAAGTATCCTCACTCTCTGCAGACACGCCCCACAGTGTGCACGTGATCATTCATTCTGTGTGAGCTGGGGAAAGGGAGAAGTTCTCAGCTGACATTGGAATCATTCCATGTGAAAAGCTAAGTGTAACTCCGTAGTGTATATCTACATTTCTTGCTCTCTCTACATACTTTGTAACTAGAACGGCATTTGACATTCAGGACTCTGGGAAAGATGGGTGATTTGTTTTTTCTCTGTCTCTCTCTCTCTCTCACACAGTGATATATCCTGCAAATTATTACACCTCTGACCGCTACAGATCTGCAGAACAAAACTATACGCTTTATCTGTTTGTGTTTACATGGGACTGCACATCTGTCTAATAAGTGGTTTACGTGGGACCTCGCATCTGTCTCACAAAAGTTTTTCTTTATGTGGGACTGCACATGAGATTTACCTGGGTCCGCCGATGCAAGACTGCACATCTTACATGGGACTGCTGTGTTTTCTCTTTCTGTTTTATGTGGGACTGCACATGAGATTTACGTGGGTCCGCCATGGTAAGACTCCACATCTTACATGGGACTGCTGTGTTTTCTCTTTCTGTTTATGTGGGACTGTACATGCGTTTTACATGGGTCTCTCTCTCTCACTCTCTCTCGTCCGTACATGCTGCTGCTTGTACATACATCCCCCCTGCGCGTTCTCGTCCGCGATCTGGGCAGGACAGAACGCTCGGCCGATAGCCAGTAATGCTTTAGCTGGGCATTACCCGACCTGGGCTCAAACACCATTGCTAAGTACAAATAAAGCAGCCTGTTCTCATAAACCATAGCACTTTGCTAAAGGTAACCAAGGACGTACAAGCTTAGATTTCTGGTCCCCTCATTTTAAACTATGATCTTCATAGGGAGACCACCTCCGGCGGGACTTTGATGACATATCGGTAGGATATGTCATCAAAGCGTAATAGGTGGGGGGCCCGTCCATGGTACCCACACCTATCTTGGGAATGGGGGCCATGAACGTTTTGGCTCAGAATAGAGAGCTGGTTGCACTTGTGCACGACTCTCCATTCTGTTCTGTGGAAGTTCCGAGTACAGAACATTCCGCTCCCCTCTACTCAGGACTTCCATAGAACACAATGGAGAGTCGTGCGCAAGCGCAACAAGCCTTCAGGGGAACCTTTCCTAACATAGGGGTGACCTGTGTATGAGAGCAGCCGGCGCAATCTCCTCTGTATCCTGCAGCATTCCTTTTGCCCATAGGTCTCCGGCTGCATTTCTACGACCGTTCAAAAGATTGAGGTCACCTAGACAATTTTGTGTTTTCCCTGAAACCTCATATTTTTATTTATCAAATGAGTTGCAAAATGAATAGAAATATAGTCCAGTTTTCTGGTGCCTGCGCGGCCACTCCATTACAGATAGAATACCAGCTGCCTGCTTCTTCCCTAAATAGTTCTTGCATCATTTAGAGCTGTGCTCTGGGTCATTGTCCTGTTACAGGATGAAATTGGCTCCAATCATGCGCCCCCCCACAGGGTATGGCATGGCGTTGCAAAATGGAGCGATAGCCTTCCTTATTCAAAACCCCTTTTACCCATAGTTGCCAACATTTGAAAGTGAAAAAGCAGGAGACAAAAGTGGGCGGCGCGCAATGACACGCCCATCTTGTCGGTATGCCACCCCCCATAAAAAAGACACACCCACTACCCCCTAACTGCATAACGGCTTTGAAGAAAGCCGGTAGATGCCCTTATAGCCAGGAAAGTAGCCCCCATAACCAGGTAGTGCCCTTACAGGCTGGTAGATGCCCCCTTGTAGCCAAGTAGATGCCCCCTCTGTAGCCAGGTAGATGCCCCCCCTTTGTAGCCAGGTAGATGCCCCCCTTTGTTAGCCAGGTAGGTGCCCCCCTTTGTTAGCCAAGTAGTGCCCCCATTGTTAGCCAGGTAGTGACCCATCTGTTAGCCGGGTAGTGCCCCCATTGTTGCCAGGTAGTGCCCCCCATTGGTTGCCAGGTAGTGCCCCCATTGTTGCCAGGTAGTGCCCCCATTTTTGTCCAGGTAGTGCCCCCATCTTTAGCCAGGTAGTGCCCCCATCTGTTAGCCCGGGTAGTGCCCCCATTGTTAGCCAGGTAGTGCCCCCATCTGTTAGCCAGGTAGTGCCCCCATCTGTTAGCCAGGTAGTGCCCATCGTTAGCCAATAGTGCCCCCATCGTTAGCCAAATAGTGCCCCCATCGTTAGCCAAGTAGTGCCCCCATCGTTTGCCAAGTAGTGCCCCCACATTGTTAGCCAGGTAGTCCCCCCCCCCCCCCATTGGTGCCATATGGCCCCCCATTGTTCCCAGGTAGTGCCCCCTTGTTTGCCAGGTATGCCCCATTGTTTGCCAGTAGTGCCCCCCTCTGTTACCCAGGTAGTGCCCCCATTGTTGCCAGGTAGTGCCCCCATCTGTTAGCCAGGTAGTGCCCCCATCTGTTAGCCAGGTAGTGCCCCCTCTGTTTGCCAGGTAGTGCCCCCATCTGTTTGCCGGGTTAGTGCCCCTCTGTTGCCGGTAGTGCCCCCTCTGTTGCCAGGTGTGCCCCCTCTTTTTGCCAGGTAGTGCCCCCTCTGTTGCCAGGTAGTGCCCCCATCTGTTAGGCAGGTATGCCCCATTTTTTGCCTGGTAGTGCCCCCATTGTGGCCAGGTAGTGCCCCCTTTGTTGCCAGGTAGTGCCCCCTCTGTTAGCCAGGTAGTGCCCCATCTGTTAGCCAATTAGTGCCCCCTTTGTTGCCAGGTAGTGCCCCCTTTGTTGCCAGGTATGCCCCCATTGTTTGGCCAGGTAGTGCCCCTCTGTTGCCTGGTAGTGCCCCCTCTGTTCCCGGGTAGGGGCCCCCTCTGTTAGCCAGGTAGTGCCCCAATCTGTTTAGCCAGGTATGCCCCCTTTGTTGCAGGTAGTGCCCCATCTGTTAGCCAGGTGATGCCCCATTGTTGCCAGGTAGTTTCCCTCCTGTTACCCGGGTAGAGCCCCCTAAAGCTAATAAAAAATAAAATAATAAAATCCACTCACCTCACCAGGCTCCTGCAGCCGGCCAGCTCCTGCCCGATCTCCTCAGCGGCGCAGGGGAAGTGAGAGCACCCGCGCGCCCACTCCCCTGCAGCCGCGCGTCACTTCCCCCGCGCCGCTGAACTGTATGTGCGGCGCCACACCGGGGCCCCCGGAAACATACAGGGGGAGGAGGAGGAGGGAGCGATCCCTCCTGCCTCCCCCCGCACAGTGAGACCGCGGGCGGGTGCAGCGGCCGCAGCGGCCGCTCACCCGCCCGTAGGAGCGGTCCCGCGGCGGAAGAGTAGCGCCCCAGCGCTACTCGTGCGCCGCGGGAATTTAAAGGACCCCCCCCCCGCCTGCAGGCGGGGGAGGAAAAGCCAACTCCCCCGGAGGGCGGAGGGGACCCCAAATAGCGGGACCCCCCCCCAAAAAGGGGAGAGTTGGCATGTATGCTTTTTACCTTGTACAAATCTCCCACTTTACCAGCACCAAAGCAACCCCAGACCTCACATGACCTCCCCCAGCACCAAAGAACCCAGACCAAACAGGGATTTCCCCCCAGCACCAAAGCAACCCCAGACCATCACATGACCTCCCCCAGCACCAAAGTAACCCCAGACCATCACATTACCTCCACCAGCACCAAAGCAATCCCAGACCATCACATGACCTCCACCAGCACCAAAGCAACCCAGACCCTCACATGACCTCCACCAGCCCCAAAAAGTAACCCAGAGCATCACATTCCCTCCACCAGCACCAAAGCAACCCCAGACCATCACATGACCTCCACCAGCACCAAAGCAACCCCAGACCATCACATTCCCTCCACCAGCACCAAAGCAACCCCAGACCATCACATGACCTCCACCAGCACCAAAGCAACCCCAGACCATCACATGACCTCCACCAGCACCAAAGCAACCCCAGCCCATCACATGACCTCCACCAGCACCAAAGCCACCCCATACCATCACATGACCTCGACCGGCACCAAATCAACCACAGACCATCACATGACCTCCACCAGCACCAAAGCCACCCCAGACCATCACATGACCTCCACCAGCACCAAAGCCGCCCCAGACCCTCACATGACCTCCCCCAACACCAAAGCAACCCCAGACCATCACATTCCCTCCACCAGCACCAAAGCAACCCCAGACCATCACATTCCCTCCACCAGCACCAAAGCAACCCCAGACCATCACATGACCTCCCCAGCCCCAAAACCAACCCCAGACCATCACATGACCTCCCCCAAAGCACAAAGCAACCCCAGCCCAACAACATGACCTCCCCCAGAGCCCCAAAAGAAACCCCCAGACCATCAAAATGACCTCCACCACCACCTAAGCAACCCCAGAGCATCACATTACCTCCACCATGCTTGTCAGATGGCGTCAGGCACTCTTCCAGCATATTTTCAGTTCTGCGTCTCACAAATGTTCTTCTGTGTGATCCAAACACCTCAAACTTCGATTCGTGTCATAACACTTTTTTCCAATCTTCCTCTGTCCAATGTCTGCGTTCTTTAGCCCACATTAATCTTTTACTTTTATTAGCCATCTCAGATATGGCTTTTTCTTTGCCACTCTGCCCTAAAGGGCCCAGCATTCCGGGAGTCCGCCTCTTCATGTAGACTTTGCCCACGGGCATTTTGTGGGTACTATTTAATGAAGCTGCCAGTTGAGAACCTGTGAGGCATTGATTTCTCAAACTAGAGACCTAATGTACTTGTCCTTTTGCCCAGTTGTGCAGCGGGCCTCCCACTTGTCTTTCCTCCTCTGGTTAGAGCCTGTTTTTGCTCTCCTCTGAAGGGAGTAGTACACACCGTTGTAGGAAATCTTCAGTTTCTTGGCAATTTTCTCGCATGGAATAGCCTTCATCTCTCAAACAAGAATAGACTTCGAGTTTCACATGAAAATTCTCTTTTTCTGGCCGTTTTGCGAGTTTTAATTTGACCCAACAAATGTAATGCTTCCAGATTCTCCATAGCTCAAAGGAAGGTCAATTTATAGCTTCTCTAATCAAACAAAAATGTTTTCAGCTGTGCCCAACATACTTGCACAAGGTTTTCAAAATATCCAATTTGTCTTCTTACACAGTTAGCAAACACAATGTACCAGAGAAACACTGGAGTGATGGTTTTTTGGAAATGGGCTGTATACACCTAGTAGATATTGCATTAACAAACCAGACGTTTGCAGCCAGAATAGTCATTTACCACATTTAAAAATGTATAGAGTGGATTTCTGATTTATTTAACGTTAGCTTTACTGAAAAAAACTGTGCTTTTCTTTTACAAATAAGGAAATTTCTAAGTGGCTCCAAACTTTCCCCCGATAAATATACCTTTTGAGGCATTATTGAGCGCTGCGGATTTGTGATATTATAGGAGTGACCCGCACCTATTACACCTTGATGACATACTGTATCCTATCGCTAAGTGCATAATGGGAACACCCCTCTAAGGTGCCTTACCGCGTAGCAAATGCCATATGTAACTGGATCCATCCCGAGGCAGTGGTCAGCGGCCTTGTGAATAACAACAACAGGTCTCGTGAGTGCGATATTGTTTCGATAATCTCTTTATGGTTATTCTTTACACGTGGATGTTGATACTTATTGGTCCTACTATTCTTGGGACACCATTATTGTTTTTTTCCATGATCAACTATATGGATTTGTGGTTACCTTATATCGAACAGGTGTTTTGATACTGTACCTGCTACTTTTGGTTTGATGTGGACTTAAGCCGAACGCCTGAAAAGTAGTTAATGACCAGAACGTTTCTTTAGTTTTTGCCTCCTTGCGTTTCAATAGTTGTAACTTTTTTATTTTTTCATTGACGCAGTTGTATGAGGCCCCCGTTTTAATTTAAGACCCAGTTGTACTTTATGGGGGAACAGTTTAATTCACTTATAAATAATTTTACAAATTTTTTAGTTTTTAAAAATTTTTTTACACCATTCACATTTCACACTTAAAGGGGTTTTGCCACGAAGTGAGTTCCTTACCTCTTATCTGCTCAGGGGAGAATATAAACAAAGCATGCTGCGTCATGAACGGCTGCAGGGTGAAGGGAGGGGTGAAACAGAGAGCGAGGAAGCAGGGAGCGTCTCGAAAGTTTACTCAAATAATAACATTACAACAGTGGATTTCTCTATACAGCAGACAGACTCATACACTGCACTTCTCCCAGCCCCTTGCAAGCTCTTTCATGTTCCCTTGATCAGATAAGAAATGCAAACACGCAAGCCTCCGCCAGGTCAAACTCCTCTGGTCGTGTCTAATGTAAACTTTCAAGTAACTAAGGGGGAACTGAACAATGCTGTAGCTTTTTACGGCTTCACTTTTTGTAATCGCATATAAATTTAGAAAAGTGATTAAATACAAAAATTAACTCATGGCAAAACCCCTTTAATAACTTGTTTTGATTTAAATTTTACAGGTTATTACGGTTTGTGTGGATTTCCTAATAAGTGTAGGTTTTTTTTTGTGTGTGTAATGTATGCACAATTATTTTTTACTAAATTTTATTTTTATTTAATTTTCTTTACACTTTTTATGTTTTTTACCTTTTATTTTAAATCCCATGAAGGGAGAACGGTGTTACTTTTTTTTTTTTTTTTTTTTTTTACAATTGGTAATTTATTAGCATATTAGTATATGCTAATACATTACAATCTGTGTCAGTCTGCAAGGCAGTGAAACAGGGCACTCACAGTCGCACTGATCACTGGCTTCTTACACAGGGCAGCTCTGGGCTACTCTAGGTCCCCAGAGCTGTCTGTGCAGCAGTTCCCCGGGCTCTGTCGGGTCACCGACAGAGCAGGGAAACCCTTTGATTGCGCTGCGGTCACGAACTGCGGCAATCAAAGAGTTAAAGCACCGGGGAGCGGAGGTTACCCCCGCTCTCCGACGCCTGCAGGAGCTGCGCTGGGATCAGGGCTTTGTAGTACAGCCCCGATCCCAGCACTGCAGCAGCGCCGTGCTCCGCAAACTCCAACGATCGACCTGCACCAGCCGACACCAAAAGACGGCGGATGGTCGTTAAGGGTTAAAATAGGTTTCAAATGTATATTAAAAGTTATGTGTTAAGCTTCTAATTAGTCTTTGCAGTGATATTTTAGTTCAAAGAGGCTTTCTTTCTGTATATTCATTCAGTGATTTACCTTATGATTTTGCCGGTAACACTGTAGTTTCACTGGCAAAATAGCGTGACTTAAGCACCAAACATAGGTATAGTTTCATCCAAATGCAACAGTCACAATGTGGAAATGCAATCTTAAAGGGAATGTGTCATCAAAAAATTACTTATTGTTTATCTCACGTTTTTATGTTAAACACATTTTTTATTTTTTGGGGATTTTTTTTTAAATTTTCAAGTTCACTTTCAATATTTTTTTTTAAAAAAATTCTTAAGCCCTACAGTTTTCACTTTGGCCACTCGGCCTAATAATAGTGTGACACTTCCTGTTCTGTAGAGAAAGATTTTCATGCATCTCCTCATTTTCTGCCCAAGCAGGGTTGAACTGAAAGAAGACAATAAAGTGTATAGATAACACAGGGTCCCCCAGTCACAATAGGAGATTTCACAGCTCCCCCTCTCCCCTCCCTGCACAATGACTTCTTCCCAGGTTACAGAGCATGCCCAGAAATCTCTCCTATAGAAGTCAATGGGACTGATCCTGTTCACAGGCTCCTATGCCCATGAAGCTGCTGTGAAGCACCTCTCTAAATGCTGTTAAAGCAGTGCAGACAGGATTTCTATTCCCACAATCCTATATAGATGACAGAAATCAGAAAATAAAAATGGGCAAGAAGAAAAGAATATGTATCAGTGTCTTGTTTTAATAAGTAAAAAAAAAAAGAAAAAAAAGTTGGCGACAGATTCCCTTACGCTCATTTCCTTTAATGCAATCTTATCAACAGTGGGAGGTGCATTTAAAGGGGTCGTCTCATCTCAAAGTTTCATAGGATGCATGAATGAAATAATGCTGCTTGGCTCTGTCACTTCCTGGTCAAGCTGTCTGTAATTAGCATATGAGCTCAATGTATTCAGACCGCTCTGTTTTAGTCTAGATTAAATAAATTACCATCTCTGAGGTCCGGAGAAGCTTCTGAGCTAATGTAAACAGTAGAATAATTAGTGTCTTTTGTCTGAAAGATCAGATAACACACAAGCTCTAACTGCCAGCACTGACATGTGTGATGACGTCACTCCCTGCTATCGGATAGAACAAACAGCGGGGGGGAGTACACAGGTCGGTCACTTGGGAAACCTGAGAGCCCTCAGAATGTGATAAAATCATTTGTAGCTCTTTAACAAAAAAAGGTGAACAAAGCAATATATTTGGAAAACGACTTCATTTAGTGTTCCCTACATTTTGAAAGCTATTCTTTGTAGTGAGACACCCCTTTAAGGTGAGCCTATGGGGCTGAATTTACCTAGTACGTCTACACAGAAAGCACATGTGGTATGCCCGCCCCTGCCAAGTGCACATGTGTTGCCAGTGTGGCAAATGGAGAAAACTGCTGTCACACACCTATGCCGGCTGCTTATCTTTACAGAAAGAAAAAGGATCAGGTAATGTTCCCTAAGACCTATCAGGGAGAGTTGGGAGTCCCCCATACACATTGGGCAGTTGGCTGGTCTTCCCGAAATTGACAACTTTGGCTAGTTAATATTTAATGCAAATGGGGGTCGTTAGGGCTCATTCACACTTCCATATATTGAATCCGTATAATCCATTTTTCTTTATTGAAACAACGTCGGCAATATCGTTACACAATGTTCTTCACTTTTGGGTTTTCTGTTACATGTGGTATATTTTTCAGGACTCGACATGTTCCGGCAAATCTGTTT
Organism: Phyllomedusa bahiana; assembly: GCA_025379985.1. Classification (NCBI taxonomy): domain Eukaryota; kingdom Metazoa; phylum Chordata; class Amphibia; order Anura; family Hylidae; genus Phyllomedusa; species Phyllomedusa bahiana. The sequence continues at coordinate 13,124 of JAODAL010063861.1, forward strand.
TTAGCCCATAAAATGAGAATTGGTTGAATTTTTTTTAAAAAACACACGTTCTGTTTTTGCCTAGTGTACATGTCCGCATTTGTTCTGGAGTTTTACATTCGGATTTTAGAAGTGTTACCAACCTGGCAAAAAAAAAAAAAGTTAATTATTTCTAGGAAAATGGATGAAAAACTGACAAATTATAATTAAATACGAAGCAAAAACTGTCAGAATGTGAAACCAACAAATTGTAAAAGAAAATATTCACATCGTGCATCAATATTTTCATACGAATGTGTTAATAAATATTGTGCATCAATATTTTCATATGTGTGAATGAATGTTACTTATTATATGTGTATGTTTGCAGGGGACAAGAAACCCCAGTGTGTGGGCAGAGTCCTAATGCATTTTTAGGCCATGTTCACACGGCGTAATTTCGGCGAGCATTTCGATGCGTATTTGCGCTATAATACGGACGAGATGCGCGCCGAAATTACGGTAATTCATGGTTCTCATAGAGAACTATGGATTACGCCTCCTCTCCCCGCTCGTACAATACGATTGTATTGTATTGTATTGTACGCGCGGGGAGATAAGTGACATGTCATTTATTCGCTGCGAGTAATGAATGTCAATGGGGCCGGCGGGCTGCCCCCCCACGTATTAGCGCGAGCTCCCGAAACACACGATGTACTGAGGCGCGTACTGTACACGCCACAATACATCGTGTGAGCATAGCCATAGAATTACAGTAATAACTTTTTTATTGGTTCCTAAACAGAAATATTTAATTTATAAACATATTGGGTGACGTGTATGAAGGTGACGTGTAAGTGCCAAATTTCATGCGCATTATACTGGCATAGAATGCGCCTGATTTATGAACCTCCTTTACAGTGGGTAATAAATCAGGCGCATCCTAGCGCTTGTACGACAGTTCTGGCTCAGGTAAACCACTTTGAAAGTGCTCTACCTGTTCCAGCAGTAATGCGCCTAGAATTGCCATACCGAAGCTCTAAATCTATAGCTTCATATAGTTCTAGTGCGCTCCGCATCCCGCACGCCCCCCCGAAATTGGGCTCATTACAAAGTGCCGCAGGCGCTATGTAATGCACCTGATAATGGCGTACGGGAGATTTAAACATGAAGCGAACAGGGCTGAAAAGACGTTTTGGCTCAGAATAGAGAGCTGGTTGCACTTGCGCACGACTCTCCATTCTGTTCTGTAGAAGTTCTGAGTACAGAGCATTCCGCTCACCTCTACTCAGGACTTCCATAGAACACAATGGAGAGTCGTGCGCAAGCGCAACGAGCCTTTAGGAGATCTTTTCCTAACATATCTGGTGCAGCCCCGTTCAAACATGTCGCCCATAATCCATCACACACTGATTAACACTTTTCTATTATACTAAGGATGCATTTACACGGCAAAGGACAAATACCAGTCGGGAAATCCTGTCCGGTATTTTGTCTTTTTTTGGCACATAGGGGGACGGCTTTTGTTGGCGGTTTGCGGACTCAGAGCCCTCCCCTTTGCACCCACAGGTTCATGTACCGCCCGAAAACCGTGCAGAAGAATGAACATGTTCAATGTTTTTCGGACTGCCGGCTGTGTAAAAAACCGTCAGTCGGGGCCGCTGCACGGATTTTCTATTAATGTCAATATAAAAGGTTACAGTCGGTTTACAGATGGCTTTCAAATCCGAAAACCACCTGTAAAACCGACAGAAAACCTGTGCCGTGGGGACATGCCCTAAGTGTGCGGAGGAGGACACGTGGGCAATTTCTCTGCTGTCCACTCAGCCTGGTCTCAGCAACGATGCAGAGGGTTCCCTTGGTTTTCTCTGCTTGTCAGAGGAGGTACTAAGCAAGTGCAATGGCATTCTCCCATTCTGACAAGCAGAGTGGATGCCACAAGGGAACTTTTATTAGTGATAGCAGCAAGAGGGACATAACCACAGAAAGTCAGCGGATCAGGAAGACTTCTCTGCATGCTTCTCAGGGGAGGTAGAGGTAGAGAAAGCGTTGCATGGCCCATCTCTTTGTCCTTCACATTTCAGCAATGAAAAAATAAATAAATATGAAAAAATAAAGAAATGCAAGGTTTTAAAGGTCTTTTTATCAGGTACCAGCATAACACTAGCTCAGTCTATTTTTTCCTTCATTAGTTTTTCCAAAAATAGAAAAAGAAATCTCACTGTGACACTGAGAAGATCTGTCCCAAACTGTTGACCATTTGTTTCGTACAGTATAAAGTATGGGCCCTGTGCAGGAACAGTACGGTAAATGGGCCCCTTTGGTCTCCCACAGTTTATCATAGATTCCCCCCATTAGCTGCTTTTAATCCAATCAGATAAGCATTGTGATAATAATAATAAGGCTATGGACATGTATGACAACTGTTTAGGTCTAAAACTCACTCTTTTGCCCATAGTAACCTAAACAGGTTCATACATACGGCCCACAGTGTTTACCCCCAGGGAGTCCAGGAAGACTCTGCTTTATTTTTTGGACACTTCTCCTGCATGACCCTAGGTTATCTTGTGATTCACTGATGGCAATAGGCACAGTCGTTTATCACTACTGCCTGTGCGGTATCTACACTACTATGCAGGTACCCATTAAAGTTCTATGAGAACTATGGATTACCATAATTTTGGCGCGCATCTCGCCCGTATTAGAGCGCAAATACGACGCGAAATGCGTGCCGAAATTACGCTGAGTGAACATACCCTACAAGTCTATGGGACAGCTTTAGGCCATGTCCCCACGGCACGGGTTTTCCGCCGGTTTTTCAACCGGTTTGCGGTTTTTCAGACCCCTTTAATGACTAAGTGTAGGAATTGTAGATATAACCGACGATGCTCCAGTGGCTAAAAATTAAAGTGTGCATCCGCCTGCTGGCTCCGGGAGAGAGATTTAACCTTTGGAAAGATGCAGCTTTATTATGGGCTCTCCTCCTTCCTCAGAGCTGTTTTTAGCGACTTTACAGCTCCCGGACAGATGGTGATATTTGGTTTCTTGACAGTTTTAATGAATTTTGATAGAAACGATAAGAACATTTGCTTCACTTAGTAAACTTCCTCTCCTGGCTCTTAATTACTAGAGCAGTCCCTGAAGTTTACCTCATAGGTGCACGGATAGAGACAGTCGGCTGTGAGTCATGATATGAAAGCTAATGCTCTCCGCAAGTACCATGCACGCAGATGTGGTGTGAATTTAATGGGGGGCCACTCGGCAGATCCCCTCCGGCACGTGCGCTTTGTTATGTATAGGAAAATCACCTTCTTCCAGAAGAGAGCAATGCTTCTTAAATGGGCATTGTTCTTATACTTCCTGCAGAGAGGCGCAGTGATGCCTTGGATTAAATAAAGTTAAAGGGGTTGTCTCACTACAAGGATCGCTGCTTTTTATGTTAAAGATCTCGCAAAAACAAGTCACTTTGCAATATATGTCCATTACCAGTGTCCTACCTATTCCTAGATATCCTCTCTTGTATGGGCTGCATCAGCTCCTCAGGTCGCTATAGCTACAGACCTGTTCGCTCTCTCCTGATAGGCTGCCAGTACTGGTTGCTATAGCTACAGAACTGTTTGATCTCTCCTGATAGGCTGCCAGCACTGGTTGCTATAGCTACAGACCTGGCTTCTACTGCAGCCTAGTAGAAAATAGTAAACACGCCCCTAAATTCAAAATGAAACCAGGACTGAGGTAAGATGAATCAATGTAGTGAGACAACCCCTTTAACCTTATATATTAGCTAGAAGTTTACCAGTCCTGTCAATTTCGGCAGTAATATCCGGCCATTTAATGCATATACATGTGGCCCAATAATTGCTCAACTGCAGATTTTTTGGGGGAAAATAAAGGGTCTGGCATGTCAGACTAGCCAGCCAGAATCATGTTCTGCACTGACAAGGGGCAAACACCCCAAAACAACTGTCTGCAGATGTGAAGTTTTTCCTTATGGCAGAGTCACTGGCTTGGCTTAAAATTCTCAGTTCTATTTCAAGGCTCTTCGATGGGTCGCATGTGACTGTAAGGGTTGGCACTTCCAATAAGTGGTACCAGAGATCCTAACTTTTTTCCTAGAACTTATTTCAGTTTTTTATTCACCCATGGAGCACTGCAGGGCTTATAAGTCTCCATACACCTTTATGGGGCTCTCTCCAAGAAAAAAAATTTGCCTCCCAGAACCTTCACAAGGGAAAAACGCTGGCGGGTGAGTCTCCTGGTGGATTTCCCCCCCATTTCCAAACTGAGTGAAAAAAAAAAAGTTTCTGATTGATTTGGGAGAGAAATAGCTTTTGGTCAAACGACCCACTGTGCCTGTTTATTTCTTATATGTCCCTCTTTTTGAATGAACCAATACATCTGCATGCCTAAATTTACTATATTGTTCCAGAAAGAGCTGTATTTTTCATGAGAGGAGGCTTCTAGAAAGAGAAAAAAACTTGCAAGCTTCCAAGATACGCTGTTAGCTGCTGAGTGACTCTATTATCTTTGATGAATGGAACATAAATGTGCTATGCAGACCTGACAGGATGGTACAAGGCTGACACCAGGTCAGTAACTCTAAGGCCTGGTTCACATATGCGTCGGAGGTTCCGACTGACACCACAGCAGAAACCCGACGGACCCATTGTGATTGGCGATTGTGAAATGGATCCCATGGCTTTTGTTTTCACCTCTGCGCTGGAGCCTCCGACGAAGATGTGAGCCAAGCCTAAGGATTAAAGTTGTTCTCAGTAGAAAGGTAAGATCAGAACGTGAGATGCTACCTCCTGCTGATAAGACACAGCAGGGAGTGATGTCGTGATTCCAATCACTGCTAGAGCAGAATTAGGTGGTTGGTAACCTGGGGAAGCTTATGTAAACAAGCAGGAGATAAGAACTGTTCTAAGGCTATGTCTACACAGCTAAGTTAACCCCTTAGGCCAAATGCCTGAAAAGTACTTAAAGGGAACCTGTCACATAGGTTATGCCCCCCTTGCTGTGGGCAGCACAAGTTAGTGTCAGACCTGCTGTTCCCAGTGCCCCTTATTCTGTAAGATGCTGTAGTTTTAAGCATTTACCCCTCAAATCTTATTCATTTAGCAGGGGTTTAGCCCCGCCCACCAAAGGCTAGTCCCCCCACTGACAGTTATTTACATGTTTCTACCTATTCAAAGTAATAGTTTGTCAGTTGAGGTGGGCGGGGCTAGCCTCAGGTGGGCGGGGTTTGAAAAAAACTGACTCTTTGAAGGACTCTTCGAATTACTCTTTTCTGGCTGAAAACTGCAGATTTGAGCACTAAATACACGAAAACTCCAGCATCTTACAGAATAAGGGACACAGCGCTGGAAACAGCATGTCTGCCCCTCGCTTGTGCTGCCCTCAGCAAGGGGGGCATAATCTATGTGACAGGTTCTCTTTAATGACCAGCAAGTTTTTTCAGATTTTGCCTCCCTGCGTTTTAACAGTCATAACTTTTTTATTTTTTTTTCAATGACGCAGTTGTATGGGGCCTTGTTGTATTCGGGACAAGTTGCAATTTTTTGTGGGAGTAGTTTTAATTCACTTGTAAATTATTGTTGTTCAATTTTTTAATTTTTTAATTTTTTTTCATTTTTACACCATTCACATTTCACACTTAATAACTTGTTAGATTCATTCTACAGGTTATTACGGTCGTGTGGAGACCTAATATGTGTAGGTTTTCTTTTTGTGTGTAATGTATGCACAATTATTTTTTACTTTTAATATTTATTTTTATTTTATTATTGATTTTATTTTTCTTCTAGTTTTTTTGTTAGTTTACATTTTTTTTTTTACGCTTAGTAATGTATTAGCATGTTCATGAATGCGAATACATTATAATCTGTGTCAGTCTGACACGGGCAGCAGTCAGGGCAGCACACAGTGTGCCCGACACA
>JAODAL010063862.1:0-19019 GCA_025379985.1 Phyllomedusa bahiana
CGCTTTCCTTGCATTCAGTAATACAGAGTGCAATTTACTATACACAAAATTTCACATCTATATTATTAGGTAGACACAGGTAAGCAGCACTAGCCTTCACATATAAAGCTTGTCTTAAGAACAAAAATATAACATTTCATTTACCAAAAGGGAGGGGACATAGTCTTAAATCAACTCTGTACTTACCAGGTTTGTCCACATGAAATTGTTCTCCATTCTTTCATTTATTCTTGCTAAGGGAACCCTTATTCTGTGTTAATTTATGTCAAGAATTTGAAACATATACAGGTATCAGATCTTCGCAGAACTTGACACAAATATGGGTTATGTCTAAAAAGCCTTTAACAGTTATGATGGCCCTTGAAATGGACAAATAGTTGTGTTTCTACAACTATACTTATGGTATGTTCACACAACATATTTGCGGGGCGTACTTCGTGTCATAATTGCGCTGCAATATACCCAAAATACGCCCTTCATATATGATAAAATCATAGCACTCAGACATATTTCCCAGCCTGTACTCTGATATGTCACTTCTTTCCGGCGCTTATGTGCCAGAGAAAGTGAAAGTCAATGAGAGCGCTGTTTAAAGTACACACTGGCCAGCGTGTACTTTCAAACAGCCGGCATATAGCGGCGGACAGGTGCGCGTCAGTATACGCCATGTGAACATACGCTTAAAGCGGATCTGTTAGCATATTGTATGTCTATTTTGGTAAATATGTGTATTTCCATATAATATTAAAGGGGTGTTATCGTTTGAGCTGCTCGTGCTGCTCAGCTAATTTTCTCAGATTGAGTTTGAAATCCAGGGGCGTGTCTCTCCTGTCAGCAGGCGTGTCTCTCCTCCCAGGAGGCGTGTCTCCCCTCACTGAAGAACTGTGACATCATTTTGTATGAAGCAGGGGATGCAGAAGGTTGTCTGGATATAACAGCTCTGTAGCCTCCTGCATGCTTCTATGTCTGCAGCCTTGAGGCTCCAAACACCAGCAAACACCTGTCATATGTCTTAGTTTACACACAAATGATGCTGAAAGCCAACAGCTTTAACTTCTAGTGGTGTTCAACCAAATTGTACTGACAACAGGCAGAGACCTTTACTCAACTACAAGGACAAATGTCAGCTTCAAGTAAAGATCTTTGCTTCCTGTCAGTGACATGTGAGTGAAAACAATGGGGGGAGAAGCAATCAGCTTTGAGAGAAGGCCCTGCTCACTTGTAACTAATTGGCTGTTGGTGCAGCGGTAGAGCAGTGAGCAGTGATAGAGTATTGCTTTTACAACGACGGGGTTTGGAGTTCTAGTCCCTCACAGATTATATCCCCCCCCCCTAAATTCTACACATATATAGAGTGACCTAAAATATATATGTCAATCTCTATAATGATATATATACACATACATAGCTCCCCTATATCATCTCTCATCTCCCAGAATATATGCATTGTATCACATATGTTGGAGTGCTTGGTGACTACTGTGACAATGGGACACTATATAGGGGAGCTTTGTGTGTGTATATGAATAAAATTATGGATGTCTACACATATTTTCATATCTTTACATATGTGTACAATTTATAAAAGAAAAAAAAAAGAAAAATACTGATGGGACTTGAACTCCTAACCTGTATCTTGCAGAGTGGATCAGATAAGCACTGCACTCGACAAGCAGCTTATGCAGACACCGTGTTGAATCCTTATGTTATACACTACAAATGATGATGTCATAAGGAGGCAGGGCTTGCATTAGCCCTGAGGAACAGAACGCCCTCTTTTCAAAGTAGCAGCTTAAGGACTTGACCTGTGAGGAGGTGAAACAACCTCTTGGCAAAAGCCCTTTAAACAGGCAGTCATTGCCCAGATCATCACCATAGAGCTGGGAGATGTACATAGAGCCAGCAGACCTTGGTTTCACTATCAATTTTAACAGCTCAGAAAGGGGGGTAAACACAGAGTGTGCAAGCAGCCAATCACAGCGCAGGGGGCGTGGCCGGGGCGTTTCCTGTCTAGGGGCGTATCCCAACAGGCTGAATGAAATGTCAGCCAGCCAATCACAGTGCAGGGGGCGTGTCTAGGGCATCGACCAGGGGGCGTTCCGACCAGCAACAGAGCAACAGCAGAAACAGAATACAGATTTACAGAGAAGCTGATATCTGCTAAACCAAGTGACAGAGGTAATGCAACCCAATTACAAAAGTGCTTATTTTTACTGTCCCCATAATCTGAGACATGATCTTTGTAACGATAAAACCCCTTTAACCCTTTAAGGGGTATTCCCATCACACTGATTTAGCTTTAAGCATGCAGGAAAATGTAAATAAAGATTATTACTAAATACATTGTTGTTCTGAGTTTGCTTCATTTCAGAGTAAAAGCAGAATTTCTTATCTCCTGCTTGATTATACAAGCTTCTACACTTACCAGTGACCTCTCTCTGCTATAGCAGTGGCTGGGCTGATGACATCACTACCTGCTGTGTATTATTAACAGCACACAAGCTTGTTTATCTTTCTTAATAACAAACTTTAGTCCTTTAGAGCTCTGTAGCCTTGTGCCCTGCTGTTAAAACCCTTCCATCACTAATGTCCATCTAACAGGCTCAGCTAGAAATAGCAGAGCTGAAATGTTAGTCACTGCTAAGAAACTGCCCACAGCCTGAACAGGAAGTCTGAGCCTGATCTTAGCTGTGAAGAAACAGCCAGATGGGAAATCCCATTAACTTTTTTTGTTTGTTTCTCCATCCTGGTCTTTCAAGAATCATAGCTTAAAAGATGTTGTCATCAACACTGTGGAATGAGGGTATTTTGTAGGACCAGCTGTGCTCTACAGCAATACTATATACTGCATTATATAATGTATTTGTGAAGTAAAACATTTTTGAAGGGTGGAACTGAAAGAAAAATACAATCGCACCACTATAGGGGGATTTTTTTTTATAGAGTTCACATTGTAGTATAAATGACATTTTATTTCAATCCAGTTCATCAGTATGATTCTGTTGATACCCAATTTATATAGTTTTTGTTATGTTTTGATACTAAAATAATATTTTTTGTTTGCATCACCATTTTCTGAGACCAATAACATTTTTATTTTTCTGTTGCGTTGTGACTCATCTTTTGCAAGCTGAAGTACCAATTGGAGGCATATGTGACTTTTTGATATTTTTATCTTCTTTTTTTTTTCCGGGAGGTGCTTTGACTTAAAAAATATAATTTTGGCACTATTTCTTCTTTTTAATGGTGTTTACTGTGCAGAATAAATGACATATTGTATAAATTGAGACATTTAAGGACACTGCAATAAAAATTATGTTAGTTTATTGTTGTGGTTTTTGATCAATCGAAAATGGATTTTTTTTTCTTTTTTTAGCTTTTTATAGGGACCTAAACATCTGATCATTTTATCACTGGAACAATACATTATAACACTTATGTAGTGCAGTATATTGTCAATTTAGTGATCTCCTATTACACCCTGCCTCTTGACTTAATTAGGGCGCTGCCTGCTATGGCAATTGAATGGCACTGCACAATTACATCACAGGGGCTGAAATTCAGATGGGAGGAGGGGGCACCTTGCCATTTTCTACTGGCTTAGAAACATATAAAGGGTTAAATAAGCTATCTCCAAACCTGACCCCTATTGCCAGGTGTCAACAGCTAGCACCTTCTGTGTTATGGATGGGATTGCCATCAGTCATCTATTAACCGTTTCAGGGCCCCATACAGTCAAATAAAATGGGGCCCCCACCCATTACTAGTTCCTATTTTTTAACATATCAGTGGGCCCCTTTTTGATTAAGGCCCCTGAGAGGAGAACTACCCATGCTGCCCTATTGGCACCCCTGCCGCTAGGACATCATAGTACATTGTAAAGTGTTAGAGTTTTCCACTTGTGTTAAAATGTTCCCCAATGCTTTAAAATAAAAAGTTACCTTGTACTCACTTTTCCTGCTGCTGCCATTCTTGTTGGCCTCCACAAATCACATCGACGTCCAATTCATTGCTGCCGTGACTGTGAACCGAGCACTAGTCTCAGAAGTCAGATGTCGTAAAATGCATCCGAGTAGTGACTGCTAAGGGACACTGAGGCTCCAGCAGGACTGGAAAGTAGCAGGGGTAGAGGTGAGTACAAGTTTTTTTTTTTTACTTGGGGACTTTTAATTAAAAGAGGAGAACCGTTTCGTTTTGAAACATCTTTTATTAGAAAGCTATCTCATATCATTCCTCAATTAATTCTTCTGTATATGTATGACAAAACAAAAACAAAACAACTGACAGTTACTATTCAGCCTGGAAATAGGGCATGTCCTCACTAGAGATGGGTGAATTTCTCAAAAATTCGGTTCGGTCACTTCGCCGAATTTCCCGACAAAAATAAATTCGGTCCGAATTACTTCGGGACGAATCGTGTTAAAAAACAGCTATTTCCAGGCTGCACAGAGCCTGCAGGGTGCTGTAGAACGTTGTGCCATGCTTAAATATGCAGAGGGAGCTTGGTTTGGTCTTCATACAATGTTGTGTTTTAGTATGACACGCACATGACTGCCGCTGCTCTTAGAATCACTTCACTATAAAATTCCCTGGGCACTTAAGAGGGCAAAACTAACCAAAAAACTGAAGTGGGAATGTAGCCTGATAAAGTCATGGCAGCGACAGCTGGAAAAAAAACAAGCTGAGGGCTCAGGTGGCAACATCAGTGACAGAGTGTGGAGGTGACGGCGGCAGCCACAGCAGCATGAGGTCAGACAGTGGCACAATGACATTCTGGAGGTGGCAAAAACAGGAGTAGGCCAAAGAGTGGCACAATGACACAGTTTGTAGGTCACAGCAGCAGCCACAGCAGCAGCATGAGGTCAGACAGTGGCACAATGACATTCTGGAGGTGGCAAAAACAGGAGTAGGCCACAGAGTGGCACAATGACACAGTTTGTAGGTCACGGCAGCAGCCACAGCAGCAGCATGAGGTCAGATAGTGGCACAATGACATTCTGGAGGTGGCAAAAACAGTAGTAGGCCACAGGGTGGCACAATGACACAGTTTGTAGGTCGCGGCAGCAGCCACAGCAGCAGCATGAGGTCAAACAGTGGCAAAATCACATTCTGGAAATGGCAAAAACAGTAGTAGGCCACAGAGTGGCACAATGACAGAGAGTGGAGGTGACGGTGGCAGCAGCATGAGGTCCCACAGTGGCAAAATGACATTCTGGAGTTGGCAAATCAGTAGTAGGCAACAGAGTGGCACAATGACAGAGAGTGGAGGTGACGGTGGCAGCAGCATGAGGTCAGACAGTGGCACAATGACATTCTGGAGGTGGCAAAAACTGGAGTAGGCCACAGAGTGGCACAATGACAGAGAGTGGAGGTGACGGCGGCAGCAGCATGAGGTCAGACAGTGGCACAATGACATTCTGGAGGTGGCAAAAACAGGAGTAGGCCACAGAGTGGCACAATGACACAGTGTGTAGGTCACGGCAGCAGCAGCATGAGGTCAGACAGTGGCACAATGACATTCTGGAGGTGGCAAAACAGTAGTAGGCCACAGAGTGGCAAAATGACAGAGAGTGGAGGTGACGGTGGCAGCAGCATGAGGTCAGACAGTGGCACAATGACATTCTGGAGGTGGCAAAACAGTAGTAGGCCACAGAGTGGCACAATGACAGAGAGTGGAGGTGACGGCGGCAGCAGCATGAGGTCAGACAATGGCACAATGACATTCTGAAGGTGGCAAAAACTGGAGTAGGCCACAGAGTGGCACAATGACAGAGAGTGGAGGTGACGGCGGCAGGAGCAACAGCATGAGGTCAGAGAGTGGCACAATGACACAGTGTGGATGTCACGGCTCCAGCAACAGCAGCAGCAGCATGAGGTCATAAAGTGGCACAATGACAGAGTGTGGAGGTGGGTGGCAATTCCAGTCCCTGGTAAAGATGGTTGGTGGCAGATGAAGAAACTGTCAGCAGATGTGGGGCATCAGGCGGGTGGCAGCATCAGAATAGTGGCTGAGGCAGGTAGTTTGAACCCAGACTCATTTCTCACAATTTGGGTGAAGCGTCATGGCTGATGTAGTCTGACGCCTAAGGCATTGGTGTGTGGAAATCCTGGCCGATCCACGCCTGATTCATCTTGACAAAGGTCAGTCGTTCCACATTTCCCGTGGACAAGAGGGTTCTCCTTGGGGTAACGATGGCCCCCGCTGCACTGAACACCTGCTCTGATGCCACACTACTGGCCGGGCAGGACAGCTTTTCCAATGCAAACTCGGCAAGTTGCGGCCACACATCCAGTTTGGCTGCCCAGTAGTCCATCGGATCTTCTAACTGGGGTGACAGAGTGATGTCCACGTAGGCCACCACCTGTTTGTTCAGGGTCTGCTCCAGGTCCTGCTGCTGCTGGCGACTGCCCTCCTCACTAGGCGGGTGAAGGAAGCTGCTCATCAGTGACTCCAGACTTAGGTTGCGGCTGATGGAGCTGGTACTGCTCCTACCCGCCCACCTTCCACCGGTAGCCGCGGCAGTAGTACGTGAGCGCTGAAGAACCCCCCGGTCAGACCTGTCAGAGAAGGGACGATGCCGAACATAGGCAGCGGCCAACTGACTACGGGGATTTCCCTATAGTATTTGAGTTTGTCCTCCCTCTCAATAGCTGGGAAAAAGGCTCCCATTTTGGACCAGTAGCAATGGTCCCATAGGATGGAGAGCCAGTAGTCATCCCTCTGCCGGATGCTGTCTATTCTGCTGTCACTAGCCAGGCAAATCAGCATGCTGTGGGCAACCTGCACAAGTGACTCCGAGGGGCTCCCTGCCTCCATCTCCACTGTATACTGCCACGGTGCTTGCGGGTCATCGGCCTCGTCTTCCTCATCTCCATCTACCTCCTCCAGTTGCTCCTCCTCTCTTGTCACCTGTGTAGAAAATCCACTAATTTCACCAGACAATGCTTCTGCTCCAATGTCCTCCTCCTCCTCCATTTCAGTCCTCACCAGACTCATTTGGCCACGAGATGGAGTCGCCACATCTCCAGTCCCCTGCCCAGACAGATTTTTCAGCATCTGCTCCAGGACATGAAGCAGTGGAATGACGTTATTCATCCCGTAGTCCTGGCGACTGACAAATAACTGACTGGCAACAAACAGACTGAAACCAATTTGCATTTAAAATCTTGCTGCTTTTTACTAGCGTACGGAACATCAATGAAGGCTACATGCCCTTATATTCCAAATCATCGCTTTACATACAATATGCAGTCAGTACTTAGTTGTAGTAGTTTCGTGGTACAATCACAGAATTTTCAACATTTCACTTGTCAGTGGTATGCAATCTCTTCCGAGCTGACTGATGTGGAGCCAAACACTCCATGTTGCACACAGCTGCAACGTTTCGGAAAGTGATTTCCGAAACGTTGCAGCTGTGTGCAACATGGAGTGTTGGCTCCACATCAGTCAGCTCGGAAGAGATTGCATACCACTGACAAGTGAAATGTTGAAAATTCTGTGATTGTACCACGAAACTACTATAGCTAAGTACTGACAGCATAATGTATGTAAAGCGATGATTTGGAATATAAGGGCATGTAGCCTTCATTGATGTTCCGTACGCTAGTAAAAAAGCAGCAAGATTTTAAATGCAAATTGGTTTCAGTCTGTTTGTTGCCAGTCAATTGTATTACAAGGAGAAGAGAAAACTCCGGTGCATGACTGAATAAAGGGTCAGTACTAATATAAAAAGAGATATAAAATATAGACAGCACCTTAAATGTATTGAAGCTGACTGACAAATAACGTTGCCTCCTCGAATGGCCTCAACAAAAGGCAGGTGTCACGCATGAGCTGCCACTGGTTGACAGCAAAGTTACACAGGGGAGTACTCCTGTCCGCCTGGATCATCAAAAAATCGTTAATGGCCTTTCTCTGTTCATACAGTCGGTCCAACATGTGCAGGCTGGAATTCCAACGGGTGGAAACATCGCATATCAGAGTGTGTTGGGGGAGGCCGTTCTGCCGCTGCAACTCGAGGAGGGTGTTCCTGGCTTTGTACAAATGGATGAGTGCATGCACAGTTTCCTTGCCATTTTCAGAATCTTCTGAAGATCGGTGGAAGACTTCAGGAACCTTTTCACAACCAGATTGAACACATGCGCCATGCAGGGCGCATGGACCATCCCTCCTTGGTGCAGCGCGGACACCATGTTACTCCCATTGTCCGTCACCATGGTTCCGATTTGCAGTTGGCGCGGAGAAAGCCACACATCGATTTGTTGCTACATGACGCAGAGCAGATCCTCCCCTGTGTGACTTTGTTTGCCGAGGCAAGCCAGGTGTCGAACTGCGTGACACCGCTGTGCCCTACACATGTGGTATGATGGAGCAGTACTTGTGGAGGCTGAGATGTGGTGGTGGTGGAGGAGGCGGACATTGGCACAGGAGCCGCAGTTTGACAACGTGGAGGAGAAAGCGCCGTCTCCTGTCCAAGTTGTTGGTGTGCCTGGGCAGGAAGCACATTCACCCAGTGGGCCGTAAAGGACATATACTGGCCCTGACCCTATCAATGAAGATAGATCCGCACTGGGTTGGATAAAATTCTTCACTGCTTTATTAATCCAAACACGAAAGTGGACATCACACGACAAGAAGCTTGCAAGGATAACAACCAACGCGTTTCGATCTTAAACGATCTTAATCATGGTTCAAACATTATACAACGTGACTAGATTTATGTACCCCGTCATACTTTACGTCATCCTTAAATAAACTTTATCAACAACAAATACATAAAAACAATAAGAACAAAATGTTCACATTATCTAAAAGGAGAAAATTTATATCATCGTTATTTACTCTTAATAATGTAATATTAAGTCTGATCTATAGTTAAGACCATTCGGGTGAGAAGTATTTAAACATAAGATCCAGAATGCCTCTCTATTTAACAATGCCCGTCTCCAATCACCACCTCTCCAATCACCACCTGTTCTAGAATGGGTAAATATTTGTTAATGATCCTTTTTATTTTGAAGAATTCTTCACTATAATTAGTAACAAAAATTGGAATATCCTTATTTTTTGTATCTTTTTGTGAATGTAATATCTCCCTCCTTGATTTATTTTTCACAAATATTTTTTGCTCGATCGAGCATCCACTTCGGATAGCCCCGATCACGGAAACGTTCACATATTCGTTCTTCCTCCCTAATATAAAGTTCATTGGTAGAACAATTTCTATTTGCCCTATACAGTTCCCCTACTGGAATAGCTTTTATTGTATGAATGGGGTGGCAAGAATTTGCCCTAAGAAAGGTATTACCTGCTGTTTCTTTTCTAAATGTACTAGAAATTATAGATTTTGTTGCAGTATCAGCCTGTAAGGTTAGATCCAGAAACGAAATAGTATCCTGATACCAACTAACTGTAAATTTTAGGTTACAGGAATTTTCATTTAAATGTCGGACAAAGTGGGGCACGGCCGCTTGGTCCCCAGACCAAATAATCACAGTATCATCCATATAGCGGCCGTACCACACGATGTCCGACATAAAAGGATTGTCATCTGAAAATATATTAAACTCCTCCCACCATGCTACAAAAATGTTAGCAAAAGAGGGCTAAAACTTTACTCCCATGGAAGCGCCCACCTTTTGCAAAAATAAATCTCCATTAAACATAAAGAAGTTATGTGATAATAGATATTGTAATACTTCAAGAATAAATTCCCTTAACTCTTGAGAATAGTTAGAATATTTCTCTAAAAAATAGGACACAGCAGTTATACCCTGATGGTGCGGGATACAGGAATAAAAGGATTCCACATCACACACAATCCAGGAATACTCTGGTCTCCAATCTATGGTCTCAATTACACTCAAAACATGTTTGGAATCTTTTAAGAAACCCGGACATAAGGGCACAATTGGTTGCAATAAAGAATCCAGCCATTGACATAAATTCTCGTTCATTGACCCAATTCCAGCCACAATGGGGCGCATGGGAGGTGGGAACCGCATTTTATGTAATTTTGGTAACAAATGGAAAATCGGCATTACCGGATATTTCACATTCAAAAAAATCATAGTCCCGCTGGTTGAAAATGCCAATGGCTAGACCCTCATTTAAAATTCTCTCAAAATCTTTCCGAAAACTTTCTGTTGGGTCACACCGTAATTTTCTATATGTAGTCTGATCAGATAAAAGGTTCTCATTTAACCGTATATACAGTCCGGTGTTCAAGAGAACAACAGAGCCCCCTTTATCAGCTTGTCTGATGGTTAGGTCTGAATGGTTACGTAGATTCCAGATTGCTTTTCTTTCTAATTTTGTCAAATTATCCCGCTGTCTATCTAGCGTCTGTGAATGCAAATCTACCAACTCACGTTGTACAATATCCTGAAATCTATCAACCACTTCAGTGCGTACTTGCACTGGATAGAAGAAAGGATTACGTGTGACAAAAGTATCTGATTTGTTGATACAACTAACATTTCCTTCAGATTCTAATTGCAACAAATCTCTCTGAGCAGACTGCTCAGTAAAAGTTAATGAACAAAAATCATTATTATTTACACCATCATTTACATCCACATGACTACTATTAGATGTGTTCTCTGAATCAAAAAAATACTTTTTAACCATCAATGTTCTCACAAAACGATTAACATCGCAGATAGTTTCATATACATTGATGTGCGATGTAGGGGCAAAATTTAATCCCCGAGAAAGAACTGCAATTTTTGATTCAGAAAAGACATATGAAGACAAATTAACTACATTGCTTTCTTCTTTGGTTCTCTTTTCTTGCTGGCCATCTTGGAGGTCTGATCTTCTACGGTGCTTTCTGCCCCCTCTTCTGCATCGTTTTTTGATTTATTTTTATTTTTATCCATCTTTTTAATATTACGAGAGTCCAGTCGTGCTGAAGAACCAGATGCAGCATCGGAATCTCTATCTTCTGACACTCCCTCTGAGCTATCCTGTTCAATTGAACTGAAGCTCCCTCGTCTAGTATATTTTTGATATTTAGAGTTTTTCCAAAATCGGGTTTTTTTTAAGATAGATCTAGGGGTTGAATATGTACGTTCCCAATTACCCCATTGATATACGCAGTCCTTTTGATAATCATTTAAGTCCCGCTGGTATTTAGACTTCTTCATAGCAACTATGTCAGCTTCTAATTTAGACACATTCTTTTTTAATTTTTGATCTAAATCCTGCATTTCTTTCAGTTGGACAAAAGGCTGAAGAGTGCCTTGTATTTCTTTAATTTTTTCTTTTATTTCTCTTAAAGAATTTTCTTCATAGACTACTATTAATTCCATAAGTTGTAGGGAGCAATTTGAAAGAATATCATTCCACTTTGTCATGAATTCCTCATTATAAACAGTGGTTGGAGATTTTTTAACACGTAAGCCACGAGGGATCATGCGTTTCTCTAAGTAAGTACGAATACTACTTAAGTCCCACCAGGTCTTCACTTCTTTGATAAAATATTTCTCCAATTGCAGCATACCTTGTCGTATTTCTATATTATCAGTACTCACTGTTTGACCGCTTGAAAAAATATCAGATAGCTGGTCCAATCTTTTAGTATAGTCATCCACATTTCTCATAGAGTGTGCTTCCATAGCACCCTTCTGTGAGGGGCCTTCAAATCTTCAGGAAGTATAGGAAGTTTTCAGCAGGAACCCGTTACTGATTGCTGGCACCAATCAAGACAAACATGGAAAGGAAACAGCTCACCGCTCCCGTGCAGGATCCCAACAGCTGAGACAAATTCTTTATCAATGAAGATAGATCCGCACTGGGTTGCATAAAATTCTTCAATGCTTTATTAATCCAAACACGAGAAAGTGGACATCACACGACAAGAAGCTTGCAAGGATAACACAAACGCGTTTCGATCTCAAACGATCTTAATCATGGTTCAAACATTATACAACGTGACTAGATTTATATACCCCGTCATACTTTATGTCATCCTTAAATAAACTTTATCAACAACAGATAAATAAAAACAATAAGAACAAAATGTTCACATTATCTAAAAGGAGAAAATTTATATCATCATTATTTACTCTTAATAATGTAGTATGAAGTCTGATCTATAGTTAAGACCATTCGGGTGAGAAGTATTTAAACATAAGATCCAGAATGCCTCTCTATTTAACAATGCGCGTCTCCAATCCCCACCTCTGACTGGCTTTTTAACTCTCTCAATACCTGAGAATTTTAAACATGTTATATCTCCCCCATGCTCGTGAAAGAAATGCTTTGACACATTAGACAGATTATTATTATTTAAATTAACCGCATCCCTAATGTGTTCATGCATTCTAGTTTTTAAGTTTCTTGTAGTACATCCAACATCACGTTTGTTGCACTGGACACATTCAACACAATATATCACATAGGATGTATTACAGTTAATAAACTGTTTAATGGTATACGGTCTCTCACTCAAGTTCCCTTTGATCTCTTTTATGTTATTAGCAAATTTGCAAACACTGCAGCGCTTGTTCGCACATTTAAAAAAACTGCGACAAGCCAACCAGGTTTCCTGGTCTTTTTTGACAGTCTGAACTAGACTAGGGGACAGAAAGCTTGCTAAACTGGGAGATTTTCTGCTAGAAAATCTACAACCTTCTTTCAAAAGCAGTCGCAAAGTATCATCTTGTTCTAGAATGGGTAAATATTTGTTAATGATCCTTTTTATTTTGAAGAATTCTTCACTATAATTAGTAACAAAAATTGGAATATCCTTATTTTTTGTATCTTTTTGTGAATGTAATATCTCCCTCTTTGATTTATTTTTCACTATATTTTTTGCTCGATCGAGCATCCACTTCGGATAGCCCCGATCACGGAAACGTTCACATATTCGTTCTTCCTCCCTAATATAAAGTTCATTGGTAGAACAATTTCTCTTTGCCCTATATAGTTCCCCGACTGGAATAGATTTTATTGTATGAATGGGGTGGCAAGAATTTGCCCTAAGAAAGGTATTACCTGCTGTTTCTTTTCTAAATGTACTAGAAATTATAGATTTTGTTGCAGTATCAGCCTGTAAGGTTAGATCCAGAAACGAAATAGTATCCTGATACCAATTAACTGTAAATTTTAGGTTACAGGAATTTTCATTTAAATGTCGGACAAAGTGGGGCACGGCCGCTTGGTCCCCAGACCAAATAATCACAATATCATCCATATAGCGGCCGTACCACACGATGTCCGACATAAAAGGATTGTCATCTGAAAATATATTAAACTCCTCCCACCATGCTACAAAAATGTTAGCAAAAGAGGGCTAAAACTTTACTCCCATGGAAGCGCCCACCTTTTGCAAAAATAAATCTCCATTAAACATAAAGAAGTTATGTGATAATAGATATTGTAATACTTCAAGAATAAATTCCCTTAACTCTTGAGAATAGTTAGAATATTTCTCTAAAAAATAGGACACAGCAGTTATACCCTGATGGTGCGGGATACAGGAATAAAAAGATTCCACGTCACATGCAATCCAGGAATACTCTGGTCTCCAATCTATGGTCTCAATTACACTCAAAACATGTTTGGAGTCTTTTAAGAAACCCGGACATAAGGGCACAATTGGTTGCAATATAGAATCCAGCCATTGACATAAATTCTCATTCATTGACCCAATTCCAGCCACGATGGGGCGCATGGGAGGTGGGAACCGCATTTTATGTAATTTTGGTAACAAATGGAAAATCGGCATTACCGGATATTTCACATTCAAAAAATCATATTCCCGCTGATTGAAAATGCCAATGGCTAGACCCTCATTTAAAATTCTCTCAAAATCTTTCCGAAAACTTTCTGTTGGGTCACACCGTAATTTTCTATAAGTAATCTGATCAGATAACAGGTTCTCATTTAACTGTATATACAGCCCAGTGTTCAAGAGAACAACCGAGCCCCCTTTATCAGCATGTCTGATGGTTAGGTCTAAATGGTTACGTAGATCCCAGATTGCTTTTCTTTCTAATTTTGTCAAATTATCCCGCTGTCTATCTAGCATCTGTGAATGCAAATCTACCAACTCACGTTGTACAATATCCTGAAATCTATCAACCACTTCAGTGCGTACTTGCACTGGGTAGAAGAAAGGATTACGTGTGACAAAAGTATCTGATTTGTTGACACAACTAGCATTTCCTTCAGATTCTAATTGCAACAAATCTCTCTGAGCAGACTGCTCAGTAAAAGTTAATGAACAAAAATCATTATTATTTACACCATCATTTACATCCACATGACTACTATTAGATGTGTTCTCTGACTCCAAAAAATACTTTTTAACCATCAATGTTCTCACAAAATGATTAACATCGCAGATAGTTTCATATACATTGATGTGCGATGTAGGGGCAAAATTTAATCCCCGAGAAAGAACTGCAATTTCTGATTCAGAAAAGACATATGAAGACAAATTAACTACATTGCTTTCTTCTTTGGTTCTCTTTTCTTGCTGGCCATTTTGGAGGTCTGATCTTCTACGGTGCTTTCTACCCCCTCTTCTGCATCGTTTTTTGATTTATTTTTATTTTTATCCATCTTTTTAATATTACGAGAGTCCAGTTGTGCTGAAGAACCAGATGCAGCATCGGAATCTCTATCTTCTGACACTCCTTCTGAGCTATCCTGTTCAATTGAACTGAAGCTCACTCGTCTAGTATATTTTTGATATTTAGAGTTTTTCCAAAATCGGTTTTTTTTTAAGATAGATCTAGGGGTTGAATATGTACGTTCCCAATTAAGAAATTACGGCTTGGAACTCTCCATCTCGGCTCGGCACAAGCCATTAGTTCTCTGAACGGTGCAGAGTCCACCATTTGGAAAGGGAGGGACTGCAGTACCAACAACTTGGACAGGAGCACTGTCAGCTTCTGCACCTTAGGATGGTTGGACGCATATTGTTGTCTCTTTGCAATCGCCTCGCTGAACGACTGCTGGTGCCATGAGTAGCGAGGAGCAGGAGCATCTGGAGTGGGAGATGATGTCAAAGAGAAATAGCTCCCTTCTGCAGAGGTGGTGGAGCCTTGACTGGCTGCAATGGCATGCGTGCCACTGGGCGCTGCTGCTGCTGTTGCTGCGGCGGCATAATGGACCCCCACATCTGAGCCACGTTTCTCCCAGGCCAACCGGATGGGACGCTGCATGTGTTGACGCAGGCCGTGGTGCCAACGTTAGCTCCCTGGCCACCCCTTCACTTTCTGCCTACAGATTCTACATATACCCATATTCGGCTCCTCCGTGTCTTCGCAAAGAACTGCCACACCGCCGAGTATCTGATTTTACCGCCAACGCTCCGCACTGAGTGACTACTGCCGCCGCTGCCTCGCTGAGCCCCTGTGCCGCTACTTTCTTGGACCTGCGAAGCGGGTTTTTTACCCCGTGGCCGCTTGGCTCCAGACCTCACACTGCTGCTATCCTGCTGACTCACGGCCACACAACCCACTTGCTGGCTGCGCCGCTGCCTGACGCGCAAGCTGACGCCCTCTTCTCCTGACTATGATGAAGCCCTTGCCTCACATGGCTCCCTAGTGCGGTCGGCTACATCATCATCTATTTGTATTTCATCGTCACTGCTGTCCTCATCACCGGTCTTGCTATGCAGAGGCTGACCCCTCACAACATGACCTCCCATGCCACTCTCAACATCTATACTTTGCCGCCTACTGCAAAAAGCAGGGGATAGTGGCCCCATTTCTTCACTGCCAAGTAGCTGCTGACTGCCCTCCTCAAATTGTTCATCCTCGCTATATAGTGGTGCTGCGCCCAGACCACTTAGTAGATCTCTGGCTGAGGGAACCGGATGGGACAGAGGCGGGTTGAGGACAGGTGAGGGCCGCTGACCCGCTCCCGGGCCATGCCAACTAAGGATTATGTATGACGTTCCCACCGACTCTAGGCTGGGGTTGCCAGATGTCATCTGGGAGGAAGTGGATGACCTAGTCAACCAATCAAGAACCCTTGGGTTTCTAGTCAGCACACGGCCGCTAGATGACAGCGGCAGTTGTGGCATCACCGAGTGACCCCTGCTGCGACTTCCCCTTGCTGTGTTGCGACCTGGGCCTGCTCCAGGAATGTTTGTGCCACTGCCACTCGCAGGTGAAGAGCCTGCCACCTCTCTGTCTGACATACTGTTTGTTCTAAAATTTACAGACACTGTTTGATGAAGATATCTGTATATGATAAATACACACCCTGTATTTGACTCCAAATGAACCCAGTAACAAGCTTGGGTAACCCTTGGATATAAATTGCGCTCCACAAATGGCCAGGAAAAATTGACTTGTATGTGTCGTTTAAAAACACTGTGTATTTTACTGAATGTAAAAGCACAAAGAGGCTTATTTAACCTTCGGATATGAATTATGCTACAGGCAAAATTGCTTCTTTGGCGGTGAAAAAGAACGTTTCTTTTTCTAAGTACAACTGCTGAAAAATACTTAGTTAACCCTTGGATGTAAATTGCGCAAAAGAATTGAGCAAACAAAAACTACCAGCTTTGTAGCGTGTTACAATGGCGTGTATTTTACGCTACACATAACAAGAGAAAAACTTGTAATTAACCTTCGGTTGTGAATTATTCTACAGGAAAAATGTATTTTTTGCCGGTGAAAAAGACGGTATCTTTTAGTCACCACAGCAGCAGAACAATGCTTAATTAACCCCTGGATGTAAATTGCGCAAAATAATTCAGCAGCCAAAAATGAAGTGGTATTTGTATTGTAAAAACGCTGTTTCTTTAAATGAATACAACAGGAACAGGCTTAGATCACCCTTGGATATTCAATGTGCTGTGAGCAGATAGCATTAAAATGTATATGCTGCTGCACTGGATGCACACTGGACTTCAGATCAAATACCCCACAAAATCAGAAATAGAACGTTAAGAGAAGCAGTCTCTGAGGCAAGCTGTGACATCCCCAAAAAATCGCTGTAAAACATGAGTTCTTTAGTAAGAGATATCATTAGCAGTCGTGGCAGCACCTTCCCTAATCAGTATAGTGAGAGCGGTATGAGCTCCCAGCGTCGCGCCCGGACATATATAGTGTGGTGACGTCACAGAATCCCGCCGGTCTCTGATTGGCTTCACCTCTGCATATGTCATGCAGGCTATGCCCTTCTTCCTCCCAAAGTTCTTTGCCCCATGTAACGCCATGTGCTCTCAGCCATTTTATCAATCAAAAGCACACTTCGTTCACGCGAAGTACCCCAAACTTCGACTTCGTTCCGAACCGAAGTTTTCCTGAAATTCTAAACGAATTCCACTTCGTTAGAATCAATTCGCCCATCTCTAGTCCTCACACAGCAGACAATGGCGAGTGTCAGACTGTGCCACATTGACAAAAGAAATGCTAACACTCAGTTGTCAATACATCTGTAGACTTCTGTGAAGAATAACAAAGGAACTGTGCAGTGCAGAGATGTAAGAAAAGCTGTTCCTTCATTTTTTTTAAGGGAAATATAATTATTTAATAAAAGAGGAATGTTGGGAGAGTGGACAATTCGTTTTTCTTAGTGACTTGACGAATCACAGCAATAAATGAACATAGATGACAAGTCCTTATTCGTGTCTTCTTTGTTTTGTCTGCTCAAACA
This sequence comes from Phyllomedusa bahiana, assembly GCA_025379985.1. Lineage (NCBI taxonomy): Eukaryota > Metazoa > Chordata > Amphibia > Anura > Hylidae > Phyllomedusa > Phyllomedusa bahiana. The sequence continues at coordinate 17,627 of JAODAL010063862.1, forward strand.
CCCATGTACCCTTATAAATGTCTACTAAAGTCCACAAGAATTGTATTCTTAAGTTACGTTTAGCAAATGCATTTTTCTGAGTAAGGCAATTTTATTGTGTTTACAATCTAACAAAGTAATAATTCGTAGGCTTTCAATTGCTTCTGATTCCCTATGTAATTATAACCCTTCGAAAAAAATCACTATTCTGTTGCAATCCTATGCCTTGAAACTGGCAGAAATAAAAGCTTATTTATACTATGACCTGGAGGAACTATAGAACCAATAGATTCATACTTATCCCTACACATGAAGGTCTACAGGAAATGCCAGCTAGCTTCAGTGTAGATTTATAGTTGATCATAACGTAGGGTTATAATATGTCATCAAAAACTTTAATGTGTAAAGGATAGAACCAGAGGCGTTGCTAGGGTCCCAAAATATCCGGGGCCTGGGCCCTATGTGTTACGTTTTGTTTAGTAGGGTTGGGTTCACAGAGCATTTTTCACGCCATGTCGTGAACTGAGGCATGTATTTTTACAGAAAAAAAAACCCTATGTTCCTGACACTAATTTTACATGTATTTCATATAGGTCCATCACCTCAGCAATGCACTGTACAATGAAAATTGGTGCTGACAAATGCTTTTTCAAAAGCACTGATCTATGTATGATAGTGTAATACATTATAAATAACATCATACAATTACCAATACATAGAAATGTATACCATACATTTGATTGTTACTAAAACAAATACCATGACCCAGTAATATTACTACTTAAAGGGGATGTATCGCTTCCTTACTTCGGCTGATTCACACTGCTCTTAGCTTCTCAGCTCTGTGACTGCAGGGGCGTGTCGTCCCCTCCCAGCTGGATGAAAACATCCCCCCTTCACGGCGGGCCTGAGCCTCACCCCCCCCCCCTCTGAGTCCACATATCACTGTGTCTCTCTCTATGCAGTCTTATTTTATAAGAGCTGTATACATACCACAGGCTGCATTCAATCTAGACTGAGCACTGATCTCTCACAGCTGGAGATGTATTACAGCTTTCTAAGAACAGCACAGATCTGCGTCTATGCAGGAGAGTTAGGCACAGGGACAAAACTGTCATGTTTTCTCATTGTACAATCTGCTGCAGTCTGTTTCTGTTGGGTGTGGAGACAGAAAATGCTACGCCCCCTAACTCTGAGTCAGGCAGGGATCCATACAATTGTGATATTTCTTGATTGTGTAAGCCCTTCAGTGTAATTCTGTTTCTTCTGCCTGTATAAAATGAAAATGCTACGGCCCCTAACTCTGAGTCAGAGACACAGCTCCATGAATCGACCCGGGGGCTGTACAGAATGTAAATGAGCTCTCACTATGAATTGCAAGAGGGAGGATCAGGAGGGATTCAACCCGCACTGG
>JAODAL010063863.1:0-19019 GCA_025379985.1 Phyllomedusa bahiana
AAAGGGTTATTTTTTTTTTATTCCAAAATTTGTCATTTGCCACTTCTGACCTCATGCTGCTGATGTGGCTGCTGCCGGCCCTCCACACGTGTCATTGTGCCACTGCTGACCTTATGCTGCTGCTGTTGCTCCTCCGTCCCCCACACTGTGTCATTTGGGGGGGACCACTCTTTCCCCTACCCTTTTTTTTGCCAGCTCCAGAATTTTCATTTCCACTGCCTGACCTCATGCTGCTCCACCAGTGACCTCCACCTGTGTCAGTGCCACCCCTGGGGCCTGGTACTGTTTTGCCACTTCCAGAAGTCATTGTGCCACTCTGCCTCTGCTGTTTGGGGCTGCCGCCCCCCCCCCCCCTCCACACTCTGTCACTAATTTCCCACCTGAGCTCCAGTTTTTTTTTTTTTCCCCACTTTTGCGCCATGACTTTACGGGGCTACGTTCCTGCTTCAGTTTTTGGGTCATTTTCCCCCCATAAGTGCCCAGGCTTTTTTAAGTAAAGCGTTTCTAAACGGCGGCAGTCATTGCGTTCATACTAAAACACAACTTTGTATGAAGCCAAAACCAAGCTCCCCTGATATTTAAGCATGCACAAGTTCTACAGCACCCTGAAAAGGCTCGGGGGCAGCCTGGAAATAGTTTTTTTTTTTTAACGTGTTTTCGTGCCGAAGTAATTCGGACCGAAACAATTTTCGGAAAATTTTCCTGAAAAAAAAAAAAAAAAAAAACCCGAACCGAATTTTTGAGAAATTTCCCCCCACTCAAACAGGAAATAAATGGTCTGTGATTTTTTTTTCTGTGATTTTTTATACCTAAGGTTTTTCCCTAAATGTACACTATCCATTTGACGTTTGGTGTTAATTTTTGCTTCCCAGCCTTGTTGGGTGTAATAATGAAGGTGTTGTTGCTCTCCCATAGACTTTAATGGTCATCACGCATAATCGTGCTCACTTCAAAACCTTATCATAGCGGCCGACTATCGCTATCGTCGATCCTAAAGCCAACCAATCGTCAACACAAATTTATTTAATTCAAAAACGGAACTATAAGGGATCGCCTTCGCACCGAGCTTCGCAACATTTAATGTCTATGTTTAAAGAAAAATTTTTTCACACTTTGAGGACCGTTCACATATTCGTCTTGGTTTGCGATATGTGGAGATATCTTCTTAGTTGGAAGGGATCGGGGAAAACCCTTGAAAATTCTTTGAATACCTTAATTGTCCCACCATCTATACAATTTACCATTACTAAAAAAAGGAAAAATAGAAATTTAGATGGGAAATAAGGATAAATAAAATTCACTTACAAACAACATTATATGGGGAAAACATTGAAAAAAAAATTTTTTTACCAGACAGAGTTTTCATCCCCAAAAATTTTTTTTGGGGCATCCCCAAAAAGCCAATTCATCCGTAAAAAAAGAATTGACGGATGATGACGAATTTAAAAAAAAGCTAGTATATGATTGACAATTTTCCAAAAAGGGTATAATAGAGAAACAACTTATAATATGAGTAGGAAATTGCTAAATTGAATGTACAAAAATTTAAAGGGGAAAGAAAAAATAAAACTAAACAAGGTCAAGACAATCTCCTATTTTTTCTAAAATTTTATAGTCCTCTAGAATGTTTTAAAAGTACAATTAAAAAATGGGGGAAGATTTACAAAAAGATTCAAAAAAGGGGTAGTTTAAATTGGGCATACCTCCAAAATTTATAAAAAAAAAGGCAAAACTATGGGTAACCAATTTTATCAAGCGACCTCATTCATAATACGTTAAAAAACAGCAAGACTAGGAATAGTACAAACAGGTACTTTCCCTCCCTTGTCTTCCCAACACTAAACGGTTTATTAAGGGCCCCAAAATTTAAGATCCTCTGAGGGGCCATGGGATAAAATTAAAGGTTCCCAAAGGGGTTGATTCAAAAAATATAATAATTTATAAAATGCCCTTGGGTATTTAAATTTTGGGGGCAAACATCTCAAAAAATTTAAAACAAGGTTGAATAACAAAAATCAAACATCCAAGGTATAAAAAATGGGAGGGTGTTTCCACTAAAACAAAAAAGAAAACAAAAAATAGGGGGAAAAAGCTCGTTAGCTAACATTTTTATGAAGCAAAACCAATGTCTGTGATTTTAAAGGGCGGGTAGTTGAAAAAAATTTTATGGAGTAGATGAATCTAAAAAAAAACCTCTTCAGCGAGAGGTTACTGGATCTTTTACACTCGAATTCACTCACCCCAAGGGGCTAAATGAGGGGGAAAATTTTAATGTATTTTTATGATTTCTGTTTTAGGAGCTAATATGTTTTTTGTCATGCTTAAAAAAATCACTAGTAACCCAAAACCCCGGACAAAATTAATTATAAAAAGAAGACATACCTTTATCCCTATGCTGAGAAAAGGGGAGACCCAAAAACGTCGCAACAGAGCAACAGAGCGCACACCCCCAAACAGCCGTCCAGCAGCGGGGTGAACTTGTCTGAAAAGCTATGCCAGCTCTAGTAAAAAGGCTTTAACTCACCGAAAATACATTTGGATTACTCGGGACTGGAGACAATAGCCGCAAGTTTCTATTATATAAGTTTTGAAAGTCTTTAAGAAGGGTATTTACCGATTGTATCTTACTTTTTATACTTATTAAAATTGCTATGTTTTGTAGAAACGTTGCAAGTGTCTAATTTGGGGTTTTAACTCTTCTCAATCTACACGCCCTCATTGGACAAACCATCCAGATTTGGGTTCCAGTACCATCTCTATGCTCATGACACTCCCAAATATACACCTCAACCCCGGGGCATCATCCCACCCCGCTACAAAACACCATGACTGGGCCGCGTCTCTGACATCTGTCCTCCCTGTATCTTTAAACAAAACCTTTCAAAACTGAACTTCTAGTCATCCCCTCATCACTAAAACCTTACCCCCCCCTTTCTTCTCAGTGTTTTGGCACCACCATAATCCAGGAGCAGGCCCGCTGTCTTGGGGGTTTTACTAATTCTGATCTGTCTTTCATCCCCTATATCCAGTTACCTGCCCAATTTTGCACCTGCACCTCAAAAACATCTCCAAAATCCATCCTTTTTCCCCCTGTGGGAAAAAACTCAAACTTCTTTTTGCCTTTTTTCATTCTCGTCTCACACGAAACTCCGCTTATTTCTCCCCCTGTGCCCAAACTCTCCCCTCTCCAACTGTCCTGAATGCAGCAGCCCCGGGTTTCTTTTTTCCAGCCGTGTAATACTGATGCCTCTACCCCGTTCCACGCACTGGTTGCCCATTCAGACGAATACACATAAACTCACACCTCACCCAAAAAGCTCTCCACAGCACTGCTCCTCCCTACAAACCCCCCCTCTTTTGTTATCCCTACCCGCTCTCTCCGCCTGCTGAGAATGAAAAATTTAAATTTCCCCATCATCCGAATCCCAATGCCGCTCCCCAAAACTTTAAAACTGCAGCACCAGTCCTCTGGGCTGCTACCGGGGCGATTAGGCACAATCAGAACTTCATGCTTTAAAAGGACCCTGAGAATACATCTTCCCCTTTTGGGCCAAACAAAACCCCAAATGGCTACCCCCCCCCCCCCCACCCCCGCGCAGTTCTCATTTTGGGCATTTTAATGTATATAGATTTTTGTTTGGGGGGCAGGTTACCCGAATTCTACATAAAAAAACCCCATATTTATGTCACTGGTGGCCCTTGTAAATCTAGCATTCTTCCCCTTTTCGTCTCCCAAAACAACCAAAGATTGAAAATCTTTGTGAGCAGGGCCCTCTCACCTTGTGTCTCTCTGTTTTAGCTTTTCATTTCGCAATGTATGTTTTTTGTCTGTCCTACCCCCAAAAATTTGTAAAGTGCTGGGGAAATGTTGGCCATATAAAAAAAAGATTTTATTATCATTATTTTTTGTTTTTGAGCATTTTATCGACAAAGTTGAAATGGAAAAGGTTTTTATGGTGATAAAAATTTCCAGTCATTGATATTAAGGTTAAATCTGGGCTTTTTATTAAGATGGCCTTTTTGGCGCTTCCTGAAAATTTTGGTGGCCAGCAAATAGATTACAGAATAGAGAGGGTGGTGTGTGTGCGAGTCATGACTGGGATGGTATGGTTGCGATTGGCTGGAAAAACACTGACCTGTTTTACATAGAACAGGTTTTCCTTTTTTCGCTCGTGTCTTCAGGCTCATGGGGATGGCCCGCGTTGCCTGTGGCCAAAAAAGCTCAGCGAAATTAGTTTATTCTGACAGAGAAAACCTCTCTATTAGCTGTGTCCTTCCAATTTAGTTAGATTAAGATTTGAAGATTTTATGTAGTTGCTAGAGAATTTTAAAGCAGCATCTACCGCTGAAAATTTCCGGCGGGGGGGAAAGGGGGGGGAGGGCCCCAGGGCGAAACAGAAAAGCTCTATCTATAAAGAACACGGGAAAAGTTCCCCAAAGACTTGTGTGAATTGTAGTGGTATCTTTATTTTAACGTTTGCTATTGAAATATTTCCTGGATTTTGGGGCGCCTGAACTTATTTTGGTACACATCATTTCTAGAACTGCGTTTTTTTGTTGCTTGCAAAAAAAACCCCTTTTATTATCCGTTAATTTCGATAGGGGTTCATTTTCAATTTTACCCATTCCCTGTGACTGTTTATAAATTTTCCCCCTTGAGTTAAATTTCAAAACAGCTTTTTGTAACACAGGTTGTTTGTTGCCAAAAATAGTTTTATCGTACGAAAAAATACAGTTACGTTTTTTTGATTTTGGCACCAAACTTTTTTCATTGACGCGCTCCCCGTAAAAACTTAAAACAGAAAAAACTTAAAATTTACACAGGTGAATTAAAGGTGCAAAAATACGTTTATTTCCCAAAAAAATTAAAAGTTTCGTGTTTTTTTACTTTTTCGACCCCAGCTTTTTTCATTGACGCAGCACTACGAAAACTTAAAACAGCAATTTTTTTTAAAACACCAGGTGATTGAAAAAGGTGCAAAAAAATACCTTTATTATACCAAAAAAATAACTTTTTCGTGTTTTTTGCTTTTGGCGCCCAGCATTGTTCATTGGCAACATTACGTAAATCTTAAAACAGCAATTTTTTATTCACCAAGGTGAATTGAAAGGGGCAAAAATAAAGTTTATTATACCAAAAACATAACGTTTGTGTTTTTTTTGCTTTTGCGACCCAGCATTGTTCTTGCCGCATTCAGTAAAAACTTAAAAAAGGGAAATTTTTTATTTAACCCAGGGAATTGAAAGGGGCAAAAAATACCGGTATTATCGAAAAAAAAAACAATAAGACTAACAGACTCCTTTTCCCCCACTTTTTTAATCTGGGGGGGCAAAACAGGGGGTTTTTTGGTCATACTGCAGTCCCGGACAGGGATAGTCAAGGGCCAGTGAACTAAATGGTGGGTGAAAGACTCCTTTTTGGGGCACTTTTTTTAAAATTGGGGGTCATGCGGTTTGGGGCCCCTGCTGCGTTCCGGACAGGGTATTCATTGCGTTAAAGTAACATGATGGTTCAAATCATACTCCCTTTTCGGGCACTTTTTAATTTGGGGGTGAGCAGGTTTAAGGGGTCAGGTGTGGTCAAGACGCGAAGATTGGTCTGGGGGCTTTTTTTCTGGATTTTTTAAAACCTAAGTGTGTTGCCTAAGATGTGACGTTTCATTTAAATGTTGTGGTGTTAAATTTCAGCTTTCCGCCTTGTTTGGGTGTAATAATGAAGGTGTTGTTGCCCCCCATGATTTAATGGTTCGCTCATAATCGTGCTCATATCAAAAAACCTTTTTTATAGGGGGGCCGCATGACTATGCTCAATCTCGATAGCCAACGCAATCGCTCAAAACTAATTTTATTATTATTTTTTATTATTATTATTATTATTATTATTAAATGTCTGCTTTGGTGCTTACCCCTTTCTTGATAATGTCCTATCAGCAGGGTAGTAGAAATGGTGATGTCCAGGAACAATGAGACCATTCCTTTGACTTCTCTTACTTGTTTCTTATGATGGTGTGCAAAAGCTTAAGTCATTTGGAGAAGTGTTTTAAAGCAATGACCCAAACCAGAACTTTCTTTGCACTTAGTGACAAGGGTATTTACTTCAGGACGAATCTGGATCGTTTTCACGATCTTGGAGACTGAAGACGTCTTGATTAGAAACTTTTTTACTCTTGTTCAGTAGGAACTCTGAACCTGTGAACTAAGAAGAACTTGCAAAGGCTCTAACAGAAACTGACCTGGAGGCATAATCTTCAGGACTGAGATGAGATGGAACATAAAGCAATTGTTCAGGTTTAGAGGACTTTCTAATCCTTTCAATGAGGTTACTGACATAGACGAGTTTTGACTGGTTGTATATATAGCCTAGAACAACCTTGCTGTCTGTGTAAAATTGAATTTCATCCAAATAAGGTCTGGAATCTCTATAGCTAGTACAGTTCCATAAAGTTCAAGCTTAGAGATGGTATGCTCAGGCTCAGGAGCTAATTTGAATTTCCCAAATAGTAATCTAACTTGAGCTTTATTGCTAGAGTCTATTATCTTCAAGTAGGTGACAACTGTTCTGACTTCAGTAGATGTATCTGAGAAAATGTGGATTTCCTTTCTTTGGCTTGAGAGATGCTGGAAAGAAGCATTGTGGTAGGTGAATCCTATGTATGGCATGTTGATATGGTTTCCAAGATTTCTACTTTCGCTGTTTGTTGGAAGGCAGTGGGACATCCCAGTCCTCAATAGCCTCTGAGAGCTTTCTTAACAGAAACTTGCTTTGTACAGTCAAAGGCGCTACAAAGTCCAGTGGATCATATAGGCTTTTTACTACTGAAATAATCCCATGCTTAGTAAATGGTTAACCTGTTCAGTTAACTTTAAAACCAAAGGAATAATTCAACAAGTCCCACCCCAAACTCAGACTTTTCTGTACTGGTGGATTGTTTAGGCCTAGGTTCAAATCTCTGAATTCTATGGCATGATCGCTTGGTTGTAAGGCTTTCATGACATCAGCACTGTAGGAAGCAATTTTATATAATCTCAAACAAGCTTTAGAAATCATACTTAGTGTCCTTTTGAGCAGATCTATGGCTCCTTCCACCGTGGGCAAGAATTTGAGTGCATAGTACACGTATAAAAAAAACTTTGAGATTCTTAGTTCACATGTTTTTGATCAAAAAATGCTTAAAGGGGTTGTCTCACTACGAAGATTATAGTTGAAAATGTGGGGACCAAAAATCTAAGGATGTACGTCCTTGATTACTATTGGCAAAGTGCTACGGTTTTAGAGAACGGGCTGTTTTACATGTGCTTAGCAAAGGTGTTTGTTTACTGGTCAGGGAAGCATTCTGTCCTGCCCAGGTCGTGCACATGCAAAGGAAAGGCAGTTAAGAGGAAGGGCAGGGATGTGTGTATTGGCAGGCAAGGAGGAGAAGCAGTGAAGAGGATACAATACACACAACCCCCCCTGTATGTCCTCTCACTGCTTCTCCTCCATGCCTGCCAATACACACATCCCTGCCCCTCCTCTTAACTGCCTTTCCTTTGCATGTGCACGACCTGGGCAGGACAGAATGCTTCCCTGACCAGTAAACAAACACTGTTGCTAAGCACATGTAAACCAGCCATTCTCTAAAACCGTAGCACTTTGCCAATAGTAACCAAGGACGTACATCCTTAGATTTTTGGTCCCCACATTTTCAACTATGATCTTCATAGTGAGACAACCCCTTTAAGCCACCAATGAACTTACAACGTGATCTCAAGGCCGGGTGGTCCCACTCTATCCCTACCTCTCAAAAGAGCCAAATTCAGGCCTCTCACTGGGTCAGCCGACCTCCATCATTCAGAGAGAAAAATAAAAAAACACACCAACCCTGCAAGCATACTGCACTGATATAACAGTCTGTGAAAGTGGGCGGGTACAGAAAACCAAAATGGAGGCATTCCTTCCTCCCTATATAATTTAAAAGCAATATATGCCAAATACAACGTATAGTTCTGCACAAAAAAAAACATTTCTGAAAAAACACATTGTGAAACCGGGTGCCACTTGCAAGGTTGCGGCATATATATATACACACGCACACCATTACCAGTGGCACACCACTGCTAAAAGGGCAATACATTACATGGAAATCCCTAAAGAAGCATTTATGCTATCTATCATATATGAAAAAAACTTTGAGATTCTTAGTTCACACGCTTTGATCAAAAAATGCTTAAGCCACTCACGAACTTACAACGTGATCTCAAGGCCGGGTGGTCCCACTCTATCCCTACCTCTCAAAAGAGCCAAATTCAGGCCTCTCACTGGGTCAGCCGACCTCCATCATTCAGAGAGAAAAATAAAAAAACACACCAACCCTGCAAGCATACTGCACTGATATAACAGTCTGTGAAAGTGGGCGGGGTGCAGAAAATCAAAATGGAGGCATTCCTTCCTCCCTATATAATTTAAAAACAATATATGCCAAATACAACGTATAGTTCTGCACAAAAAAAACATTTCTGAAAAACACACTGTATAAACACAATCCAAAATCAGCAGCACTCTACTACTGTCGTCGACAAGGCGACCTTAATACAAATGGGAATCTACTCTATATGTTACCTCTTTTGGTGCCTGTTGAGACCTCCACATTTCAGGGAGAGAAGATTCCAGCTACAAGCTAATTCCTACATTCCTTTTTGACTGTTTTTAGTGCTAGTAGAGTGCTGCTGATATTTGGATGTGTAGACCAAACATTGTTTGTTAGTTCACATATAAGGCTCTTTCAACGAAGTGTCGGACATCTTTCCCAAACTCTGACTCACTATCAGAAGTGGTCTTCCATAAGCCATATATAGCCACAGCAGGCGAAGGACTGTTACTGAAGATATGTACTTTCACAATGTAATCAACCATTTCCTTGCTAGTGTCACTGTCTCTGTGCCAGAAATCTGAGGTAATTTCTGCGATCTTGTCGTACGATAAAACAATAGAACATTTGTTCAACATCAGTAGTAATGGCAACTGGCTCCTTTCTGAATCTCATAAGCACTCATACTGGATTATTAGTCAGGTTTGGACCATGAGGAGAATATCATTCAGAGATGCACCACAATGCTTGGCTCTTGAGTCAAATACCACTCTGATCTGGTTAGGTTTTTACAGATTATATACTCCAAACAGGCTTTTACTCGCCCACCAGGGAGTCGTTGAAACCCCAATTGGGCCCCAACCTCTGTTGGGTCCCGGAAAAACTGCAACTGCCACATAGGGGCCTGGTTACCACATCCTGCCTCAGGATGGCCAGGCCTTGTGTCCCGAGCATTCAGAGGCAGAGCGTGGGGGTTCGAGGGCCAATGACTTCAATCACCGGGACTTCGCGGTCTTAGCAGAGCAGTGCTTCTGGACCTCTGCTCCACTATTCAATCTGGTATGTCTAGGGCCTTAGGCATTAAACCAAACACAGAATTCCAAAAATCCACAGCACACCACAGATTTTTTGCATATAAGTGACAAGAGATTTTTATTTGTGCATATAAAGTAGACAGATCTCCAGAAAATTTCAACAGCAGTTGAGTATATAGAAAATTGTCAGATGAGAATTAACATTTTCAGTCAGCAAGGCCTTCATCAGAAACGTCTGAAGAGGGACATGTGGGTGCACCGCTGGTTATGCCTTCCGCAAGCACCCCAGTACCATCCGTATTAACTCGGTGTGCGACATCTTCTACAAGCATTAAACCAACCAGGCGTTGGCCTTTAGTACTGCCATAGGTGGCGCACTGACGTCACATCATCGCTTCACTTGAAACCGGCCTGCTGCTCATTGCGTTGGATGAATGGGAGAGAGGTGAGTTTATTTTTTTCTTGTTTTTTCTATGAGTAAGGGTGCCCACCTACCCACAGCCTACCTGGGGCCCATCACCTACCTACAGCCTACTTAAATGGGTATGTCCTCTTTCTCCTCCATCCCCCTCTAGGAGAGTGTGCCTCTAAGCTATGGCCTACATCCGCACTCCCATCCCTGGGAAGTTTGTATGGAGGTGGGGGACAGTGAGGGACGTGCTGGAAAAGTGTGGAGTCTAAGATTTTTGTGTGTAAATTCCACAGGGACCAGTTGTGGCTGGGAGAAGTCGTCATGGCTAAGGATGAGCGAACAGTAAAATGTTTGAGTCAAACTTCGAACAGTAGTAGTGTTTGGTTCGAGGTTTGATTTGATTTGAACTCAAACCCCATTGAAGTCAATGGGAGAAGATGTTCAGGTTAATTTTTATACCTATTTTTATACCTATACAAGTGACGCGACGCTGTCATTACCCTCCATCACACTACACGGGATACGTGGAAAAACTTAGTGAAGAACATTTGGCTCCAAGAGTGACAGACAAAAATTGAGAGGCTACAATACTCATTCCTTTCAATGGTAAACTGAAAAGATGAGGACAGCTTGCAAGCAGGGGCTTAGCTATAGGAGGTGCAGTGGTAGCAGCTACTATAGGGCCCTGTGTTCTGAGGGGGTCCAAAAGCCCCTTTGACACATAAGAAGATACCGGAATTGGAAATGGCACATGGTAATTGGCAGGAGCCCCATTTAAATTTTTTCAACCGGGCCCCAAGAACTTCAAGTTACGCCTCTGCTTGCAAGCCTTGTACATGTGATATATGTGGTGGCAGCAAGAACATCCCAACAGGGGTTATGGAGGTTCAGCTGGCAGGCGCGTAGTTATAGGGCATGCAGTGGTAGCAGCTGCTACGGGGCCCTAAGACACATAAGAAGACATTTGATTTGTCTGTATGGGGCCCTAAAACGGTTAATAGATGACAGATGGCAGCCCTGGTAATGGGGTGGGCCCCATTTCACTTTTTGCACCAGAGCCCAAGAACTTGAACTTACGCCTCTGCAGGCTGGACTAGATTACATGGCAGTACCATTGGTGGCAGCAAGAACATGCCAATATGGGAACATGGATGTTCTGGTTCAACAAGATTAGGCAGCAGTACCATTGGTGGCAGAGAAAACATACCAATGGGGAACATGGATGTTCCGGTTCGACAAGATTAAGCAGAAGTACCATTGGTGGCAGCAAGAACATGTCAATGGGAAATATCGAGGTTCAGGATAACAGGACTTAGTACATTTGGTGGTAGTACAGGTAGAGGCATTTAAAAAATAAAGGTTTGGAGGGCGAGGAGTACGAGGTGTATGGAGTGCACATCAAGGTCATACAAGTGTATATTTCAAAATAAATTCAGCCGTTAGACTTGTGATCTAGCTGTTGGCAGCAGCAGAATACAACTTGTAGAAGCAGCAGGCACAGGAACTACAGACATGAGATGTAGTGAAGTTTAAATGTGTATTTCATATTGTCAAGAAGACGTGCTACAGTGACATTGGCAACTGGGGCAAAAAAATGGTCAGAGATCTACTCTTGATTCATTTTTATAAATGTCAAACGATCCACATTGTCAGGGGAAATACGGATATGTGTGTCCGTAATTACACCGCCAGCTGTGCTGAATGTGCGTTCCGAGATAACGCTGGCTGCTGGGCAGGGTAAGATTTCTATGGCATGTCGAGCAATCTCAGGCCATTCATCCAGTTTGGACACCCAGAAGTTGAATGGGTCCAGACCAAGTCCAAAAACATCAATGTTGAGCCACAGGTAGTCATGGACCATGGTCTTAAGGCAGTCTCTGTGTGTCTGAAGTGGTAAAAATCGATAGCCAAATGTCACCCAGTAGGGTTCTGCCACACTGCCTGCTCCGGCTATTTGCCATTCTACTGCTGATGCATTGCTGATGTTGTTCCACCATGACATTAGAATGTGAAGATGCAAATGATGTTTTGAGTTGGTCAATGAGCACTGTCTCAGAATCCAGCATTTTAGAGTCAACTTCCGTGGGTGGAAGGAAATTGCTCACTTTTGTCTTGTAACGTGGATCAAGGAGGGTGGCCACCCAGTAATCGCTGTTCATTTTTATTGCCTTGATGCGTGGATCATGTTGCAGGTAATGTAGCATCAAAGCACTCATGTGTGAGATGCTGCCTGGATCTCAAAAGCCTCGGGGTCCAGGGGCTCTAATGGGATCTTCCTGCTTTTCCTCCTTCTAATACTCCTCCTCCTCCTGTAAGCTGTGCTAACCTCTTGCCACTGAAGAGTAATCAGTATCCTCCTTCACTTCTTCATCCTGACCATCACCCGTGCCCTGGCTAGCCTCATGCCCTCCACTCTGAGCTGAACTGCCGTCCTACACCCGCCCTTGGCCTAGGAACACCGCCTAAAAAAGACCTACTGTATACAATTGCGAAACAGTTGGGCCTTCTACATCCTCTGGCGAGTATGGTTCTGTGTCCCCCTCCTTCTCTTCCGCTTCCTCCTCCTCCTCCATCACTGCTGGGTCCTGCTGCCACAGAGTGCCTAATGCTTGTTCAAGTAAAAATATAACCAGAATCGTCATGCTGAAAAGGGCATCATCCCGACTGACCATTTTGGTGGCCTTTTCAAAACTGGCAGGATGGTGCAGAGATCCTTCAGCTGTCTCGACTCTCTATGGGTCAACACCCCGAGGTCTGCTCCACTGCTAGTCAGACCATGCAACATTTCATACTGCATAATGGATTACGCTGCTGCCACAATCGCTGGAGCATATGGAGGATGGAATTCCAGCTTGTTGCCACATCACATATCAGATGGTTGACGGGGAGGCCCAGATCACGCTGCAACACTGCCAGTCATGCCGACGCAGGGTATGAACGCTGGAAGTGTGAGCTAAGACCTCGAGCCTTCCTCAACAGACAGTGAAGACCCGGGTAGTGCTTCAGAAATTTCTGCACAACCAGGTTCATGATGTGTGCCAGGCAAAGGATGTGCGTAAGTCCACTGATCTTAAGGGCAGCAAGGAGATTGCTCCCGTTGTCACAGATCACCTTGGCTGGCGCCAGGTGATCCAATCACTGGTCGGTCTGAATGTGCAGAGCCATCCATAGCACTTGACCTGTGTGTTGACGGTCTCCAAGACAAATTAATTTGAGAACAACCTGGTTTCTCTTGGCGCGTGTCACTACCTATCGAGGTTGGGGATCCTGGACTCTGCACCATCCCAGCAGTGTTGAAGAGTGTCGGCCCAGACCCAATACCAGAAGCACTGTCATCCACCCAACTCACCCAGTGAGCAAAGAGATGTAACGCCCTTGATCGTGTTTACTAGTCCATGTGTCTGTAGTGAGGTGTACACAGATACAGCCAACGTGCTGGAGATCTTTTCTGCAACGTGGCGGGCCAGGGCAGGACAGCTTTTCTGGTGAAGAAATGCCTGCTCGGCATGCAGGTCACACGGGTGGAAGGGGAAAATGTAGGCTGTGTTGCTGATGGTGGGACTAGGCTGACAGTATCTGGGTCTGGGAATGGTGCTTGCTCATGCTGCTCTGGCACATCGGTAGCAGAGGACCGCTTGGGCTTGGAAGTGGCAGAGGCCGAAGATTTCATGGTGGTTGGAAGCCCAGGACCTGTGTGGCCATTTTTGTCCAAGCTACTATTCCACAGCAATTAATGCTTTCCATGCATGTGCCTGTTCATGCTCGTGGTGCTGGCAAATCCGCGTTGATGGCAATTCCGGCATATGACGTCAGTTGGCGAATCTGAGGCTTGATCAAAAAAGGCTGAGGCTTCACAGGTCCTGGACCTCTTCGACGGTGAAAACCTAGTACCGGTGTTCCCGCTGCCACCACTGACCATAGCTGGCGGAGTAATGTCAGCGGACTTGTGCAACCATCCACTCCCTTTGTGAGGCCAGACCCGCACTGACACTGTCCCATCATCCTCCTTCTTCACTGATGATGTGCTCACCAGCTGCTGCTCAAAAGACCACGTTGGATCCGCAATGTCATCATCATCACAGGTGACTTCCTCTTCCTCACAGTCTACATCCTCAAGCTGCGGGCTAGAAGCCACAGGCACTGCGAGGCATTGCTGACTGCTTGATATTTCTGCCGATGGACCAGCTTCCTTCTCCTCTGAGTGATTTATAGAGAAATCGTCTTTGGCACTCTATCAGGTAAAGTGGGTGCAGACCAAACATTTTTTTAATAGTCCTTTGTATAAAAAAGTTTGCATACCAACATTTCAATTATTAATTTATCAAAACTTTATTGAGTAACATAATAATCGTCCGGCTTCATAAAAACAGGGTCAACATATTTCCAAAATAATTATATTCAAATATTTTGTACGTTTCGGTCCCTAACTGGACCTTTTTCAACCGAATCTCTAAAATAATAAAAACAATAACAACAAATTGTTAGTATACAAAACAATTATAACAAACATATTTGTTGTTAGTGACATAGAATAATAATAAAAGCATCATTACTCACTTTACAAGTTTTTTACATCTCTTATTGAATTCTTTCTTATCTTATGACACCTATTAAAATACAATGACAAAACAGGAATGTTATTTATCTAGAAAAAAGAACAATTGTTTATATACAAAAAAGAGGCTATTTATCATGAACAAAAATGCAAGTACACCCAGGATATATTCTCTACAACAGAGTTATTCAGAAAAGGGGGCTATTCAGAAAAGAGGGGGAAAAAATAATAATAATCCTCCTGTGTAGCTATCTAATACAGGATCTTTCAGTCTCAAAATAGCCGATTATATCATAATATTTATACATTTTACATACATCAGAGACATCAAAAAGCATCTGTGAATGTGTCCCACGACACCGATGTTAACTACATCATTACCCACTGTGAATTTTTTAATTGATCATGGTATGTGCATATCATTACCGATATAAGAGACTAAACAGTGTCCCATATTAAACTATTATATGTATGTCACTAAATAGGTTTTATTGATATTCTAATTGATATTCAAAAGACAGCCTCGCCGATTCCCACAGAATGATCTCAACAGGAGACTAGACGTTGGTAACGGCTATCTATACAACTTAAAACAGTAGATTTAAAGCATTTAAAGTGTTTACCTGCAACATGTTGTCATGTGGCGTGAATGGAGCCGGAACTGTGTGCCGAGAAGTTGCGCGAGATTTTATACCATGTGCGCATGCGCACTGGAATGCCATCACCCAACATGAAGCGCTATGACTCCCATACACAGGGCGCACGCGCCGTACACGCAACAGGCTATCAGTGTCCATAGATTACGTGAATGACACTAAACTTTATTAAGGCTAAACAATGATAGTTGTAAGCACCCCACATAGTATAGATATTGCGTGAAGGCTCCACATTCCGCCCCCGGCACATTAGAACCTCCGGTCACCCAAAGCATGAACCGCTGGCCGTTCTCAGTACATAAATCAAGAGCCAACCACAACACTCTCGCCCCATCAATATACCCATTAAAGACATATCCTAACCTTCTATTATCAATCCAAATGGATTTGACTATATACATAAAACTTAAAGGGAACATTAGTTTATTTTATTAATCCAATTATCAGCAGATATGATACATAGACTAAGTTGCCTATAATTCAACAGTTTTTAAAAAAAAGGTAGATGTCATTGAATCGGGAGAGGCATTCACAGATGTGTACAAATTATAGATAAGCTACAACATACCTCCAATTCTATTAATATCATTACTGAACTACATTTAGAAGACTAGTTATTTCATTTAATTCGGAATGTCATTCCCTAATGGTGGTATAGTAGGATTATTATTCACCCAAAAAGGATGGAGTTGAATAACCTCCTCATGATACCATGTGGATCCTCATATGGTAGATGGTTCTAGTCCCCATTAGTAAATCTTAGGGAAATTAAAGATTGATACAAAAATCAAAATCCCTATTAAGGCCTTTAGGGGTTAATGTTTCTAGATGATGAATCCAAAATTATTCTCTCTGTTTTAGCAACCGTATTCTATCCCCTCCTCATCGAGGTGTCTGTATGGAATCGATCACCTGGTATCTTAATTGAGACACATTATGATTCCTTTTGGCAAAATGTGCTGGAATCGATAGAAGGAGCTCATTCCTCTTAATAGTAGATTTATGTTTTGCTATGCGGTCCCGCACACGCTGGGTAGTCTCCCCAACGTATGCGAGACCGCACGGACATTTAATCACGTAGACCACGAAACGGGATTCACAAGTAAAAAACTGTTTAATCTTAATCCTTTTACCCGTTTGTGGGTGAGTCAAATATTCACCCTTGATGACATTTGAGCATTGGCCACAACCAAGACAGGGATAAGTACCTGTTCTTTGGTAATGTAGAAAAGTCTGTCTAGGAATTTTAGTAAAACTGCCCACATCTGCTCGAACAATCTTGTCTCTTAGATTAGGTGATCTTTTATAACAACTGATTGGGGAGAACTAAAATCCTCAATCCTGGGATATGCTTGATGTAATAATGGCCAATGTTTGCGAATTGCTCCTTGTATTTTCTCAACAAAGGGATGATATGTGGTAACACACGCAATACGTTTAGCTTTCCTGCCCTTTCCTTTCTCCATGTTTCCTACTTCATCTATATGTATTTTTTCTTTTTCCAATAGAGATTCTGGATATCCCCTCTGTGAGAATCTATTGGACATTTCCCCTATTCAGATATCACATGTTTTTCTATCCGATACAATCCTGTCAACCCTCTTGAATTGGGACTTGGGGAGAGCTTTTTTAACGGATTTAGGGTGTTTGCTATGATATTCCAGAAGGCTATTCCGATCAGTCGGTTTCTGATAAAGATCAAAATGTAACATGCCTGTAGGATCTTTCCTAATCAAAGTATCTAGCAAACTCACCTCCATCTCACTGAAATTAACAGTAAAGCCTAATTCCGGATATATTCCGTTCAGGAATTCCACAAATTCCAGGAAGGAGGACTCCTTCTCCTCTGAGGGCATCAGCGATTGGGCGTCAGAGCAGACAAAATCATCCTCTTTGGCCTCTTGATCTTTTGAAATGCCTTCTGACCCCAATCACATTGTGTGAGCAAAGAGCTCTTCAGAATATGAATTATTTGGAGTGGTCTTTATATTGGGTTGTGACATTCGGCCAGTGTTTGCTTCAGGTTGGACTGATAATGATGATGACATTTGCGGCCATGACTGAGAGGAAGAGGAGGTATAACCACTGGATGCAGGGTCTGATAACTACTGAAGAACGTATTGGCGATGCTGTTCAGTAATGAGACGCACAGGGAACTGAGCAAGCAATGACAGGCCCGTCGGTCCTGCGACTGACGATGTGCTCGCTTGTGTGTTGTTCGGAGCACTGGAAAGAGTGCCTTGACTCATACCTCTAGCTCCACTTCCTACACCCTCCCTTTGCTTGCTTACCACCTCTAGTTATAACCATGTTCAAAAACTAAATATTATATTAATACTAAATAGTATTATGTAATACAAAAGAGAGAAGTATATATAATATATATATATATATATATATATATATATATATATATATGTGGATCACAATAAAACACAGGTATATTTCAGCGTTTCCTGGACTTAAAATCTGGCAAAATTACATCTTTTGGTGTTGAGTTAGATTTAGCAACAGAGAGAACTTTATTTCCTGACTATATATCTGTATAACATTAACACACGGTATATTTGAAAGGTATTTCACCCCCCAAAACTGCAGATATGAACTTTTCTCCACTCTGAATAATTTTCACCAACCAACCACTATTTAAAATATATTTCTTTGTATAGGAGAATTGGAGGCGGTGTGTTATAAAATGATTTCACCCCCAATACTGCAAGCAAGCAGACAGAGAGCAGTCTGTACAGTACAGAGAGTGAGCTGAAAGGCACTTAAAAACTATTATATTGGCGTGATGAACACCATCGCGACATCGAATATTTAGACGAACGATCAGTAAAATGTTTGGTTCGAGTTCTAGAAAATCAAGATCTTCGACTCGAACCTAACTTTTCTTGAACGGTTGAGTCAACTCCTTTTTTTTATGTTTTACTGCTTTTACACAATAAACTATGTTTATTCAAAAAGAAAAACACTTTTTTTGCATTGCTATAGATAGTATGTGTCATGGGGGCTGGCGCGGGAGCCGTTGCCCCCCGCGGCCGCCCCTGTGCTCGCAGGGGGTGCGGTGCGGGTGCTGCGGCTGCCCGCGACCATCCCCCTACTACCCGAGGTCCGGCTGCCTAGGGCACGCGCGCGACGGCTGGTCTGGATTTAAAGGGCCAGTGCGCCGGTAATTTGGTCAATTGCCGGCCGCTGGTCCTATATAAGGAATACGCCCCTAGCACTCTCTGCCAGATTGTTGGTATGTGTTACCTTGTCTAGAGAGAGTTTGGAGTTCCGTTTGATTACCCGTGTACCAGTCCGTTCCACTACGTTTCCTGACCTTGCCTGTTTGCCGCCTGCCCTGACCGTTTGCCTGTCTCTGACCACGAACCTCTGCCTCCTGCCCTGACCTCCGGCCTGTCCCCGACTACTCTTCTGGATTATGTTTCTGTACCACGCATTACCCCTGCCGCCATCGCAAGCAAGTCACGTCAGGGGTAGCGACCTGGTAGCCTCACGCCGCAGCAAGTCCATCCCGCTTTGGGGCGGGCTCTGGTGAATACCGTGGGCTACTTAGACTCCGCTCCCTGGCGTGGCTTAACTATCATCGCTTGCGGTGGCCCAGCGAATCTACCGAACCCTTACAGTATGAGAGCCATAACTTTTTTAATCTTTTTATGTATGGAGATATGTAGGAGCTTGTTTTTTGCAGGATGAGTTGATGTATTTATTGGTATCATTTTTTGGGGAAGAGGCTTTTTGATCAGTTTTAAATCCATTTTTTGGAAGACAAGGTGAAGAAAATAATGCAATCCTAGTAGTGTTTTTTATTTTTAACACAGCTCACCTTGCAGTATTCGTTACAAGTTAGTTTTACTTTATGGGTTGAGACGATTACGGCAATACTCAGTTTACATTGCTTTTTTTCTGTTGAAGCACTTTAAAAAAAAAAAAAAAAAAAAGAGTTTTATTGTTTAACCCCTTAAGGACCCAGCACTTTTTGGCCTTTCCCGACACAGCCCATTTTTT
>JAODAL010063864.1:0-19019 GCA_025379985.1 Phyllomedusa bahiana
GCTGTCAGATGTTGTCTACAAATCAGTGTTATACGCTTCTTTATTACATCCAGTAATCCAGAGCGTCTGATAATCCAGCATATGATCATCTAATCTGCCAGATATCAGCAGGGGGGCCATAGACTGGTATCTACTCTTACAGATCATTTTATATGCTTCTATATGTCTCTGTCTCTTAAGCTACAGATCCAAGCCCTCACCTCCTCCTGCCGCCTCCACCTGAAAAATATCTCCCAAATCCGCTCATTCCATAACTGTGATACTACAAAAACATTAGTCCATGCCCCCGTCATCTCCCGCCTAGACTATTGCAACATCCTTCTCTGTGGCCTCCCGTCTAACACCCTTCAAACCACCCTCCACTCTGCTTCCCATCTGATCCACCCCTCTCACCTCTGCTTCTCCCCTCTGCCAATCCCTTCACTGGCTACCTATTGCCCAGCGAATTCATTTCAAGTTACTAACCATGACCTCCAAGGCTCTCCATGACCTCTCCCCTCCATACATCTCGGCCTTATAAGGATTTTGCCACAAAGGCATTTCATGCCTGCTTTGTCCTGCTTCCACTTTCAGTGTGATTTGTTTGCATATCATGTGACCCAGCAGCGTTGACATCCCCATGCCGCCTTTCCCCACAGTGTGCTCAATCTAGTCACATAAAGGTCTGTTTATGTAAAGAGCTGTGAGTAGCTACAATGTAGCTGAATGGTTAACACTTCTGCTCTTCAGCATAGTGGTCATAGGATCAAATCCATGCAGGAGCCAAACATGTCGACTTTGTTTTTCTCAATGCACGTGCATGATTGAGGTTTCTTTTTATGTATTTGTACTGTTTAGCTAGTTACTAAGGAGTACAGAGGGCAGGAGTAGAATGACAGCACCTGGGGTTGAACACTCACTCAGCAGTGAGTATGTGTAATTACTAAGGAGTACAGAGGGCAGGAGTAGAATGACAGCACCTGGGGTTGAACACTCACTCAGCAGTGAGTATGTGTGATTACTAAAGAGTACAGAGGGCAGGAGTAGAATGACAGCACCTGGGATTGAACACTTATCCAGCAGTGTGTGTGTGATTACTAAGGAGCACAGAGGACGGGAGTAGAATGACAGCACCTGGGGTTGAATACTCGCTCAGTCGTGTGTGTGATTACTAAGGAGCACAGAGGACGGGAGTAGAATGACAGCACCTGGGGTTGAACACTCGCTCAGCAGTGAGTGTGTGTGATTACTAAGGAGCACAGAGGACGGGAGTAGAATGACAGCACCTGGGGCTGAACACTCGCTCAGCAGTGAGTGTGTGTGATTACTAGGCAGGGCAGAGACTGACAGTAGCTGCCTGAGACGAGAGGTGATGTCTGAGCAGGTGCAGCCAGAACTGAGGAGCTCTCAGCCCTGTTCGTATCCCCTGGAGACGAGCTGTACACTATGGCTCACTAGGGGAGCAGCTAAAACAAAAATGGTGCAGAGTTTTTAATAATGATGAATGGGGAAAATGGTTAATTATTTAATTTTCAAGCTTCACACATCAATTTTAGTTTGTGGTAAAAAAAAAAAACCTTTAGTGTCTGGCTACCTCCCCTCACGCAATCTCCGCTCCTCACTGGACCTTCTCCTCTGCTCTCCCCGTGTCATCTCCTCACATAACCGTCTCCAAGACTTCTCCTGTGCTTCCCCCACACTCTGAAACTCACTGCCCTAGCACCTCAAACTCTCCCCCCCCCTCACTAACCTCAAAGCAACCTGAAAACCCAACTCTTCAGGAGCCTATAACCTACAATAACTGCGCTGCCTCTACACCCCCCACAAATATGTCTGCCCATCTCCTCCTGTCTTCTCCTTCCTTGTAGATTGTAAGCCCTCACGGGCAGGGTCCTCTCTACTCCTTACCTTTTGTTAGTCATTTATCATCACCATTGTACTTCATTTGGACATATGTAACCACCACCGACCCCCCCCCCTCCCCCAAATATACAGCACCTTAGAATGCCGCTTTAAAAAAAATAATCAGACAATCCAGTAATCCAGAACATCCAATATTCCAGCATTTTATCATACAGACAATCTGATTGGTGAGATGTTAGTAGTCGTTGGCACAGATTTATTGCAATCAGACGACATCAACTCTTACAAATCAGTTTCATGTGCTTCTATATGACATCCAATAATCCAGAACGTCTGATAGTCCGGCATCTGATGATCCAGGCATTCTGATCTGCAAAATATCAGTCATCATGGCCACAGATTTATTGCTATCAGACAATATCTACTCTTACAAATCAGTTTCATATGCTTCTATATGACATCCAGTAATCCAGAAGGTCCGATAGTCCGGCATCGGATGATCCAATCTGATCTGCAGGACGTTAGCAGCTGTGGCCACAGATTTCTTACTATCAGACAATATCTGCTCTTACAAATCGGTTTCATGTGCTTCCATGTGACATCCAGTAATCCAGAACATCTGATAGTCCAGCATCTGATGATCCAGACCATTTAATCTGCGGGACCTCAGTGGACGCAGCTGCAGATTTCTTACTATCTAACTGTATCCGCTTGTACCAGTCCGTTTTACTTGCTTCTATAGGACATCCAGTAATCCAGAACCCGATAATCCGGCATCAGGTGAAGGAATGTTACTATTTATATTAGAATGTCAATAAGTAACAAAATCCCCCAAGCTCATTAATATTCATATATTCACTGAGGATCCGCCCTATGACAGGTGATTCACTGTCTGCTTAATATTAATGAGGCAGTAAGCCCCACCCCCTAACTCCTCACAAACCAGCAGAATCTTCTCAGCCAATCAGCACAGCCGTAAAGGTGTCATGTGACCCATTTCCCTACGCTTCTGGCCATTGGCTGGAATCTTACTGTTACCAAGGAGACGAGGGGCGGGGCTGTCTGTGTCATGAGACCCCCGACAACCAGTTTCCATGGAGTCAGGAGGCGGAGCTAACCTCTTCTGGGACCCTCAGTGCTATTTTCGGGGGCACTACAATGCTTGTCGTTGTAACCCAAGCTTGAGTTACGGTAGAGGGCCCTGCTCCTTCCATGTTAGTGGTGCCAGAGCTGCGGCTGCTCCCCAGTACGAAGACCCTGGCAAAAAGGACCCTCGATCTCAGCCTCTGAGACCCCAGTAAGTGTGGATGAGGGGCCGAGCCGTGGCAGACTGGGGAGGGGGGGGCTGTTGTTACGACTAAATTTTAGCAGTGGAGTTAACCCTCAATTTGTCATGTCACCCCTGACGCCCCATCTATGGGGGGCGCTGGCTGAGATAATCCCTCAGACGCTGCGAGGGTACAGCGGCCATGACACCTGAGGTGTGTGGGGGGCTCCCTCTGCCACCTGAGCACCCTCCTACAACACGATCGCATGGTGCCCAGGTCGTCATGGCAACATGCGGCCTAACAATGGATTAGGGACAACAGACAAAGCACAATACACTGCAATACAGTAGCACTGCAGTGTCTTGTACAAGTGATCACGTGCTGAAGTCTACCAAAGTAAAAAGTTTAATAAAGTTTTTTTTTTAAAATATCTAAAAAAAAAAAATATAATATTCATATAATAAAGAAAATATAGATTTCTAATATTTTTTTTAAAAAATCTAATAATTTGTACAATAAAAAAATAAAATATAGAAGATTTTTATACATATATAATAAATCTAAAACAAACATAGATACTAAACATAAAAACATATATATTAAAATAATCTAAGAAAAGAAAAATCATCAACAAAAAAAATCAAAAATATGAATATATAAAACAGAATATATAAACAAAAAAAAATTGAATATATTATTTCTAATAAGTTTAGAAGATATAAACATACACAATATAAAATATATAAACAGAAAAAATCTAATCTTAAATAATGAAGACAAAAAATAAATAAAAAATAAACAAAATATATCATCTAAAGTATTAATATATAGATACACAACAATAATAATAATAATAATAATAAAAATATTTTACAGTAAATCTAAAATTATTCATAATAGAAAGATAAAATATTTAAAAAAAATCTAAAATATTCAAACATAACAAATCTAAAACAAAAACATGTAATATTTAAATACTTTATAATAAATATAAACATAAAAAAAAGATAAAATGTAAATATATATATAAAATATAAAACATTACATACATAACCATAAGGCAATGTTCACACGGCTTATTTTGGGACATATTTCAGCCCGTAATTCGCGCCTTACTGCGCTCCAATACGGCTGAAATCCGTCCCAGTCATTACGGTAATCCACAGTTCCCATAGAGAACTATGGATTCCGTCTCCTCTCCCGCTTGCGAAATACGGCGCGCGGGGAGAAAGTGACATGTGAATTACTAGCGGCGTATACGCGCCGTGGATAATGCATGTCTATGGGGCTGCCCCCCCCCCCCCCGCCCCAAGCCGTGTGAACATAGCCTAAAAGTTGTAATCTAAAATATTATTTACAATAAATATCAAAATAAACAAAAAATAAAACAAAAAATACGGTAATATAGTTTAAAATATTAAATTATAAACATAAAAAAACAAAAATATAAACATAATTGATATTGTCTCGTCCTACTTGAAGGAACGCCGCCTGCTACATTTTCCTTTTCACATATCGACAAGCAATATCCGACTATTATAAGGGAAAAAAATTTAGTGTTTTTCTTTTTATATAGTATTTCCCACAGCGCTCCGGCCTTCCCCACCGCAGTCTCTGAGCTCCCTATATATAAAGACGGTGCGGTCTCCGAGCTCCCTATGGTCGGCGCGGTCACCGAGCTCCCTATGGTCGTCGCGGACTCCGAGCTCCCTAATGACGGCGCGGTCTCCGAGCTCCCTATGGTCGGCGCGGTCTCCGCGCTCCCTATGGTCGGGGCGGTCTCTGCGCTCCCTATAGTCGGTGCGGTCTCTGCGCTCCCTATAGTCGGTGCGGTCTCTGCGCTCCCTATAGTCGGTGCGGTCTCTGTTTTCCCTATAGTCGTGCGGTCTCTGCGCTCCCTATAGTCGGTGCGGTCTCTGCGATCCCTATAGTCGGTGCGGTCTCTGGGCTCCCTATAGTCGGTGCAGTCTCTGTGCTCTCTATAGTCGGTGCAGTCTCTGTTTTCCCTATAGTCGGTGCAGTCTCTGCGCTCCCTATAGTCGGTGCGGTCTCTGTGCTCCCTATAGTCGGTGCGGTCTCTGCGCTCCCTATAGTCGGCGCGGTCTCCGCGCTCCCTATAGTCGGTGCGGTCTCTGCTTTCCCTATAGTCGGTGCGGTCTCTGCGTTCCCTATAGTCGGTGCGGTCTCCGGGCTCCCTATGGTCGGTGCGGTCTCCGTGTTCCCTATAGTCGGTGCGGTCTCCGGGCTCCCTATCGTCGGTGCGGTCTCAGGGCTCCCTATAGTCGGCGCGGTCTCAGCGCTCCCTCTAGTCGGCGCGGTCTCTGCGCTCCCTATAGTCGGTGCGGTCTCTGCGCTCCCTATAGTCGGTGCGGTCTCTGCGTTCCCTATAGTCGGTGCGGTCTCTGCGTTCCCTATAGTCGGTGCGGTCTCTGCGTTCCCTATAGTCGGTGCGGTCTCTGCGCTCCCTATAGTCGGTGCGGTCTCTGGGCTCCTTATGGTCGGTGCTGTCTCTGCGCTCCCTGTAGTCGGTGCAGTCTCTGCGCTCCCTAGAGTTGGTGCTGTCTCTGCGCTCCCTATAGTCGGTGCAGTCTCTGCGCTCCCTATAGTCGGTGCAGTCTCTGCGCTCCCTATAGTCGGTGCAGTCTCTGCGCTCCCTATACTTTGTGCAACCTCTGTGCTCCCTACATAGCGCTGTAGGGATCAGTCAGTGCAGGAGCCGGCTAGCACTAGGACCCCGCGGTCCCCTCCACCTCCCGGGCCCAGCGGCTCGCAGCCCGGGTCACGTGGTCATGACATGTCACGTGACGCAGAGCTGACAGCTACTATCTCCGCCCCCTTTACCAACAGTCAATGGGCGGAGCGAGCAGGTCTTTGTTCAAATGCCTGCGCGGCCCCGCGTCTCACGGACGCGCATTGTCAGACCAAGTCCTCGCCCCTCCCGTTTGGTTTTTTTCTTCCTTATACGATAACATACATTTGTGTACGTTACCAACCGACCGCTTCAACCTGCCTGTATAAAAACAGGACATAAAACATAAGATTTGCATCTCGCACTTGCGCATTGTAGGCGTCCTCTGACGTGATCCCCAGAGCGCAGCGCATTGTAGAGTCCTCGCTCCGGATCTGATGAGACAGAAAAAAACTGTCAAAAAAATTTCTATCAAAAAATTCTTTAAGAACCCCCCCGACCGC
This sequence comes from Phyllomedusa bahiana, assembly GCA_025379985.1. Classification (NCBI taxonomy): domain Eukaryota; kingdom Metazoa; phylum Chordata; class Amphibia; order Anura; family Hylidae; genus Phyllomedusa; species Phyllomedusa bahiana. The sequence goes on from JAODAL010063864.1 coordinate 6,303, forward strand.
TAGTAAAAAGAACAGAAACAATACACGTCAACCATGGAATCGAGGTTGCCGCTGCGGACGGCGCTAAATGACTAGCACTTTGCGGCGTTTATGTGTGTGTATCGCTCCCGCCCGCACCGATTCCCTCAGAGAGCTCCCCGCCGCGCTGACTGCAGCCCTGTGTGTGTGTGAGCGAGCAGAGGTGTTTGTCGGGCCCGCCCGCGCCGGCTTTCAGCGCTGCTTGTTGTGTGTGGGGCCCGCCCGCTCGTCTTTCTGCCCTCCCGCTCTGGTGCTGCAGCAGCTGAGGGACCCGCCCGCTCGCTCTCTCGCCGTGTCCGGTGCTGCTCGGTGCCGCTGCCGTCGTCAGCTGCTGCTACTGCGGCTTCTCCCCGCCTCCCATCTCCTCACGTGTCCCGGCGGCGGTGGAGCAGGAGAGGCAGGGAAGGGATCTCCTCACATGACCCGTGTGTTTGTCCCCGTGATCAGATCCGTCGGGCCTCCCGCCTCCTCCTTCTCGGGCCGCCCCGGGCCCCGGCCCCGCACAGCCTGACCCGGGGGGGGGCCCTCTCCCTGCCCGAGCCCCGACACATGGACATGCTGGATCCGAGCCTGGACTCCTCCGCAGCCGCCGCCAGGTGAGAACTCGAGCCCCAGGCTGCGGCCTGCAGCAGGGAGGGGGGACACGGGCCTGCACCACTGCGGGGGGGACCCGGGGCCTGCACCACTGAGGGGGGAACCAGAGCCTGCACCACTGAGGGGGGAACCCGGGCCTGCACCACTGAGGGGGAACCCCGGGGCCCGCACCACGAGGGGGGAACCCGGGCCTGCACCACTGAGGGGGGAACCAGGGCCTCACCACGAGGGGGGAACCAGAGCCTGCACCACTGAGGGGGGAACCAGGGCCTGCACCACTGAGGGGGGAACCAGGGCCGGCACCACTGCGGGGGCAACCAGGGCCTGCACCCCTGAGGGGGGAACCAGGGCCTGCACCCCTGAGGGGGGGAACCAGGGGCCCCTGCACCCCTGAGGGGGGGAACAGGGGCCCCCGCACCCTGAGGGGGGAACCAGGGGCCCCTGCACCCTGAGGGGGGGAACCAGGGGCCCTGCACCCTGAGGGGGGGAACCAGGGGCCCCTGCACCCCTGAGGGGGGGAACCAGGGGCCCCTGCACCCCTGAGGGGGGAACCAGGGGCCCCTGCACCCTGAGGGGGAACCAGGGGCCCCCGCACCCCTGAGGGGGGAACCAGGGGCCCCTGCACCCCTGAGGGGGGGAACCCAGGGGCCCCTGCACCCCTGAGGGGGGGAACCAGGGGCCCCTGCACCCCTGAGGGGGGGAACCAGGGGCCCCTGCACCCCTGAGGGGGGGAACCAGGGGCCCCGCACCCCTGAGGGGGGGAACCAGGGGCCCCTGCACCCCTGAGGGGGGGAACCAGGGGCCCCTGCACCCCTGAGGGGGGGAACCAGGGGCCCCTGCACCCCTGAGGGGGGGAACCAGGGCCCCGCACCCCTGAGGGGGGGGAACCAGGGGCCCCTGCACCCCTGAGGGGGGGAACCAGGGCCCCTGCCCCCCAGAGGGGGGGACCCCGGGGCCCCTGCACCCCTGAGGGGGGGAACCAGGTGGCCCCTGCACCCTGAGGGGGGGAACCAGGGGCCTGCACCATGGAGGCTGCTGTGTGTGAGGAGGCCCCTGCTCCCCTGTGTGATCGTGCCGGTCATTGTTGTGTATTATTGGAAAGTCCTGTATATAAACCACATTCTGTGCTGCCTCTGATGTGTAATATTATATAACATGTCCTGAGTATAATCCTCGCTGTCACTTCTTAGCCTGGGGTGTAATAATATTATAATGGGCCGTTCATAAGCCTCTAGTGTGTAATATCATAGAACATGTACTGTATGTGAACCTGCTACCTCTGTGTAATAATGTACACGGTGTCGCACTCTCTGCTGCTCCTGGTGTGTAATAACCTGATTATATGCCTATTACAGGGGCTCCATATAGAAATCTCACTGGAGCGTAATAGTGTTATAACACGTCCTGTACTCGCTGTTGTGTCTGTATTCACTTGGGGTTGTGTGACTGCTGTGATTTCGGTGCTTTGTGAAGTGTGACAGCTGAGGGCGGGCTGTATCCTGCGCAGACTCTGGCCCCGCCCACATGTCACATTCACACACTCTACTGGGATTGTGTCCGAAGTTTTATGTAAATGTAATGGAAGGTTCTGCGGCTCCTTCTTTCAGTTCTTCGCCGTTTTCAGCATCTCTGCTGCTTTCAGTGAACGGTGGCTTTGGTCACCTCCAGAGGCCGCCCGAGCGTCCAGAGCAGAGGCTGCTGACTGCAGAGGGTTTGCTGTAATTGTACGGAGTCCAAGATAATCCTCCACAGCCGTCTGCGGAGGTTTGTTGCAGTGTGTCAGCCCGGCGTCCAGGCTTCTAGCTCAGTCTTCTCACAGCTGAGTGTTTGTTGCATCTGTACAGCATTCATCTATGGGGTTTATAAGGTTACTTTGCGCTGACAGCAAGTGGAGATCTTGAACATGGAGAGTCTTTGAGATGCAGAGTATATTAGAAAGCTGCAGTGAACGGAGTCTCTGGGGTCTTAGAGGGCTTGTCCTATTCCTTGTCCGAGACCACCCCAGCTCTGGAGGACCTTCCCCCTGTGGTTGCTGCTTCAGCTCCTTTTGCGCTCTGCGAGGTGTCCCGCGCCTTTCCCCGGGGGCCTGCGCCCCTCCTGGCCGGGGGTGTTTCCGCGCCTCGTCCTGCGCTCTGTGAGGTGTCCCGCGCCGCCTCCTGCGCTCTGTGAGGTGTCCCGCGCCGCCTCCTGCGCTCTGTGAGGTGTCCCGCGCCGCCTCCTGCGCTCTGTGAGGTGTTCCGCGCCTCCTTGCTGACGCATCCACTGGCTCCAGCATTAGAGTAATCAGCAGATGGAGCCGCTCTCTTGTGCTTCTGGGACGTGTAGTTCTCCACCTTCTGCCGCTCTTGCTGTGTCTCTGACCTGTAATCTGTGGAGGGGGAGGGTTCGTTTCAGTGTAACGTGTGTGTACATAGCAGATAGTGACGTGTCTGCTGGAGGTAGAGGCTGCTGCACCCCGGGCCTCAGCTCACAGCAGCACCCTGGTGTTGAGGAATTCTGCGTCTTGGAAAGCTGGGTGGGGGCCGAGGCTACTTGAAGGGGAGAGGTCCCGGTGAATCCCTGTGTGCTGCTCTTTGTCTGTTTCTTGGAAAGCTGAGTGACCTCTGTCCTAGATTACAAAGTCCAATCACCCAGCAGTGATTGGAAGCCTTTTAGTCTATCGTGGAGTATTTTTTTAGTTTTGTCTGTTTCTAGGAAAGCTGGGGGGGCAACTGGTGGTTGTCGGGAGATACTTGTGGTTGCAGCTCTGTGACTGCTGCCTCTGCTTAGGGGTCATGGAGGAGGTGGTCATGTGACTGCTGCCACTGCTTAGGGGTCTTGGTGGAGGTGGGCATGTGACTGCTGCAGCTGCTTCGGGGATATGGGGAGGTGGTCATGTGACTGCTGCCTCTGCTTAGGGGATATGGGGAGGTGGTCATGTGACTACTGCCGCTGCTTAGGGGATATGGTGGGGGGGGCATCTGACTGATGCCGCTGCTTAGGGGAGATGGGGGGGTGGGCAAGTGCCTGCTGCCGCTGCTTGGGGGTCATGGAGGAGGGGGTTATTGTGACTGCTGCTTAGGAGACAGGGGGGAGGGGGTTTTGTGACTGCTGCCGCTGCTCAGGGATCGTAGAGGAGGATATCATGTGACTGCTGCCACTGCTTATGGATCATAGAGGAGGTGGCCATGTGACTGCTGCCGCTGCTTAGGGGTCATGGAGGAGGTGGTCATGTGACTGCTGCCGCTGCTTAGGGGTCATGGAGGAGGTGGTCAGTGACTTGGCCCTGCCGCTGTTAGGGTCATAGGTAGGAGGTGTCTGTGACTGCTGCCGCTGCTTGGGGGTCATGGAGGAGGTGGTCATGTGACTGCTGCCGCTGCTTGGGGGTCATGGAGGAGGTGGTCATGTGAGTGCTGCTGCGTAGGTGAGATGGGGTGGGGGGCTTGTGACTGCTGCCTCTGCTTATGGCTCATATAGGAGGAGGTCATGTGACAGCTGGCTCAGGTTGGGGTTATAGGAGGAGGTCATGTGACTGCTGCCTCAGGTTGGGGTTATAGGAGGAGGTCATGTGACTGCTGCCTCAGGTTGGGGTTATAGGAGGAGGTCATGTGACTGCTGCCTCAGGTTGGGGTTATAGGAGGAGGTCATGTGACTGCTGCCTCAGGTTGGGGTTATAGGAGGAGGTCATGTGACTGCTGCCTCAGGTTGGGGTTATAGGAGGAGGTCATGTGACCGTACGATGCTTTCGCCTCAGCCGCTGACCCCTCTGAGATCTCACAGAATCCCCCGTTTTTTGTGTTTGCACCTCACTAAAGGTCCTGACCCGGAGGCTCTCCTGGGCTGTGTCGCTTTCTCATAGTCGCTTCTTCTAAGGTTTAAATCAAATTTTTTATTTTTTTTTTTCCTTGTCGTCAAGGGAAATGATAAATCCTTAAAGGGGTTTTATCGTTTAAACTGTTCATGCTCTTGATCTAATTCTATGAGATTGAGTTTGAAATCTAGGGGCGTGTCTCTCCTCCCAGGAGGCGTGTCTCTCCTCACTGAAGAGCTGTGACATCATCATTTTGTACGAAGCAGGGGATGCAGAAGGTTGTCTGGATAGAACAGCTCTGTAACCTCCTGCATGCGTCTTATGTCTGCAGCCTTCAGGCTCCACAAGCTCCCTGCTGTGCTATATGCAGTACCACACACAGCCTGAACTGATGAGACATGTGAGGAGTGTACACTGCCCCCCCTTTCTCTCTGTTACCAGACAGGAGACTGTATGACTGTGGTATATGCAGTTATACACACAGCTTGAACTGATGAGACATGTGAGGAGTGTACACTGCCCCCTCCCTCCTCCACTTCTGTTACCAGGCAGGAGACTGTATGACTGTGGTATATGTAGTTATACACACAGCCTGAACTGATGAGACATGTGAGGAATGCACACTGCGCCCCCTCCACCTCTGTTACCAGGACAGAGACTGAGACTGTGTATATGTATTTATACACACAGCTTGAATGTGAGACATGTGAGATGTACACTGCCCCCTCCTCCCCTTCTGTTAACAGGCAGGAGACTGTTATATGAGCAATGCACACTGCCCTCCTCCCCCCCTCTTAACAGGCAGGAGACTCTATAATACTGTGTTATATGATGGGATCTGTGACTTAAACAGGCAGTAATTGCCCAGATCATTCACCCTAGAGCTGGGAGATGAGTATAGAGGCAGCAGACCTTGGTTTCACTATCGATTTTAACAGCTCAGAGGGGAGTAAACACAGAGTGTGCAGGCAGCCAATCACAGCACAGGGGGCATGGCCGGGGCATTTCCTGTCTGGGGGCGTATCTTAACAGGCTGAATGAAATGCCAGCCAATCACAGTGCAGGGGGCGTGTATAAAGGGGCGGGATCCTGCAAGGGGGATACCCCAGCAGCAGAAATAGAACACAGAATTACAGAGAAGCTCTTATCTGCTAAACCAAGTGACGGAGGTAATGCAACCCAATTACAAAAGTGCTTATTTTCACTGCCCCCATAATCTGAGACATGATCTTTGTAGCGATAAAACCCCTTTAAGTCTGTTTTTGTGATGGCCAGAGTCTGTCTTGGTGCTTGTTCCCCTGGTTACTGCGGTCATTACTATATGGGTGATACAGTTTTTGTGGTGGTCTGGGTGAGTTTCTCGTGGTCAGTGTCAGACTTGACATATTGTGCCCCCATTTTTATTTTGTGTTTATGACTAATTTCCATTGTAGCTGATAAACCACTTATAAGGCAGTTTAGCCCCTAGTGCTGACTGCAGAGCCCACCTGGATGCGCATCGCACCTCTGGGACCCACATATAAAGTGTCGGCTCAGAGTAGAGAGCTGATAACATTTCCTCACAACTCTCCATTCTGTTCTATAGGAGTTGTGAGTATGGCCAAACACAACGCTCCCCTGTATCGGGAACTCCCATAGAACAGAATGGAGAACACAGCGCTCCCCTGTACTGGGAACTCCCATAGAACAGAATGGAGAACACCGCGCTCCCCTGTAGTGGGAACTCCCATAGAGGAGAATAGACAACACAGCGCTCCCTTGTACTGGGAACTCCCATAGAGGAGAATGGAGAACACAGCGCTCCCTGTACTGGGAACTCCCATAGAACAGAATGGAGAACACAGCGCTCCCCTGTACTGGGAACTCCCATAGAACAGAATGGAGAACACAGAGCTCCCCTGTACTGGGAACTCCCATAGAACAGAATGGAGAACACAGCGCTCCCCTGTACTGGGAACTCCCATAGAACAGAATGGAGAACACAGCGCTCCCCTGTACAGGGAACTCCAATAGAACAGAATGGAGAACACAGCGCTCCCCTCTACTGGGAACTCCCATAGAACAGAATGGAGAACACAGCGCTCCCCTGTACTGGGAACTCCCATAGAACAGAATGGAGAACACAGCGCTCCCCTGTACTGGGAACTCCCATAGAGCAGAATGGAGAACACAGCGCTCCCCTGTACTGGGAACTCCCATAGAGCAGAATGGAGAACACAGCGCTTCCCTGTACTGGGAACTCCCATAGAGGAGAATGGAGAACACAGTGCCCCTCTGTACTGGGCACTCCCAAAGAACAGAATGGAGAACACAGCGCCCCCCTGTTCATGGGTACTCCCATAGAACAGAATGGAGAACACAGCGCTCCCCTATACTGGAACTCCCATAGCAGAGAATGGAGAGAACACAGCGCTCCCCTGTACTGGGTACTCCTATAGAACAGAATGGAGAACACAGCACTCCCCTGCACTGGGAACTCCAATAGAGGAAAATGGAGAACACAGTGCTCCCCTGTACTGGGAACTCCCATAGAACAGAATGGAGAGAACATCGCGCTCCCCTGTACTGGAATCTCCCATACAACATAATGGAGATAACACAGCGCTCCCCTGTACTGGGTAACTCCTATAGAAAAAGAATGGAGAACACAGCGCTCCCTGTACTGGGAACTCCCATAGAACAGAATGGAGAACACAGCGCTCCCCTGTACTGGGAACTCCCATAGAACAGAATGGAGAACACAGCGCTCCCCTGTACTGGGAACTCCCATAGAGAAGAATGGAGAACACAGCGCTCCCCTGTACTGGGAACTCCCATAGAACAGAATGGAGAACACAGCGCTCCCCTGTACTGGGAACTCCCATAGAACAGAATGGAGAACACAGTGCTCCCCTGTACTGGGAACTCCATAGAGGAGAATAGAAAACACAGCTCTCCCTTGTACTGGGAACTCCCATAAGAAGAATGGAGAACACAGTGCTCCCCTGTACTGGGAACTCCCATAGAACAAATGGAGAACACAGCGCTTCCCCTCTACTGGGAACTTCCATAGAACAGAATGGAGAACACAGCGCTCCCCTGTACTGGGAACTCCCATAGAGCAGAATGGAGAACACAGCGCTCCCCTGTACTGGGAACTCCCATAGAGGAGAATGGAGAACACAGCTCTCCCCTGTACTGGGAACTCCCATAGAACAGAATGGAGAACACAGCGCTCCCCTGTACTGGGAACTCCCATAGAAAAGAATGGAGAAAACAGCGCTCCCCTGTACTGGGAACTCCCATAGAAGAGAATGGAGTACACAGCGCTCCCCTGTACTAGGAACTCCCATAGACTAGAATGAAGAACACAGCGCTCCCTGTACTGGGAACTCCCATAGAACAGAATGGAGAGAACACAGTGCTCCCTTGTACTGGGAACTCCCATAGAACAGAATGGAGAGAACACAGTGCACCCCTGTACTGTGAACTCCCATAGAGGACAATGGAGAGAACACAGCGCTCCCCTGTACTGGGAACTCCTATAGACCAGAATGGAAAACACAGCGCTCCCCTGTACTGGGGACTCCCATAGAACAGAATGGAGAGAACACAACGCTCCCTTATACCGGGAACTCCCATAGAACAGAATGGAGAGAACACAACGCTCCCCTGCACTGGGAACTCCCATAGAACAGAATGGAGAACACAGCGCTCCCCTGTACTGGGAACTCCCATAGAACAGAATGGAGAGAACACAGCGCTCCCCTGTACTGGGAACTCCCATAGAACAGAATGGAGAGAACACAGCGCTCTCCTGTACTGGAACTCCCATAGAACAGAATGGAGAGAACACAGCCCTCCCCTGTACTGGGAACTCCCACAGAACAGAATGGAGCGAACACAGCGCTTCCCTGTACTGGGAGCTCCCATAGAGGAGAATTAAGAACACAGTGCTCCCCTGTACTGGGAACTCCCATAGAACAGAATGGTGAGAACACAGCGCTCCCCTTTCCTGGTAACTCCCATAGAACAGGATGGAGAACACAGCGCTCCCCTGTACTGGGAACTCCCATAGAACAGAATGGAGAACACAGCGCTCCCCTGTACTGGGAACTCCCATAGAGGAGAATGGAGAACACAGCGCTCCCCTGTACTGGGGACTCCCATAGAACAGAATGGAGAGAACACAGCGCTCCCCTGTACTGGGAACTCCCATAGAACAGAATGGAGAGAACACAGCGCTCCCCTGTACTGGGAACTCCCATAGAACAGAATAGAGAACACAGCGCTCACCTGTACTGGGAACTCCCATAGAGGAGAATGGAGAACACAGCGCTCCCCTGTACTGGGAACTCCCATAGAGGAGAATGGAGAACACAGCGCTCCCCTGTACTGGGAACTCCCATAAGCAGAATGGAGAGAACACAGCGCTCCTCTGTACTGGGAACTCCCATAGAACAGAATGGAGAACACAGCGCTCCCCTGTACTGGGAGCTCCCATAGAACAGATGGAGAATACAAACGCTCCCCTGTACCGGGAACTCCCATAGAGACGAACGGAGAACACAGCGCTCTCCTGTACTGGGAGCTCCCATAGAGGAGAATGGAGGACACAGTGCTCCCCTGTACTGGGAACTCCCATAGAACAGAATGGAGAACACAGTGTTCCCATGTACTGGGAACTCCCATAGAACAGAATGGAGAACACAGGCTCTCCTGTACTGGGAGCTCCCATAGAGAATGGAGACACAGGCCCACTCCCCTGTACTGGGAACTCCATAGACAGAATGGAGAAACACAGGCTCCCCTGTACTGGGACCCATAGAGAGAATGGAGACACATGCTCCCCTTATGGAACATAGAAATGGAGAACACAGCGCTCCCCTGTACCGGGAACTCCCATAGAACAGAATGGAGAGAACACAGTGCTCTCCTGTACTGGGAACTAGAAAACTGTCTAGCAGTAAGACTGTCCCTTGTTTCCTGTAGCAACCAATCAGAGCTCAGCTTCCATTCTATATAATGCTCTGATTGGTTGCTATGTCCTCTGGTTGCTATGAGCTCTGAGTGGTTGCTATGTCCTCTGGTTGCTATGAGTTCTGATTGGTTGCTATGTCCTCTGGTTGCTATGAGCTCTGATTGGTTACTATGGCCTCTCATTGGTTGCTATGAGCTCTGATTGGTTGCTATGGCCTCTGGTTGCTTTGAGCTCTGATTGGTTGCTATGGGCAACAAGGACAGTCTTGCTGCTGGTCAGTTTTCAGTTCCTAAGGCCACAGCTCCCCTGCAGATGTTGCTCTGAGTCAGAATCCATCCGAGCGGCCTCTCCCATAATCCCTGGGTTGATTCTTTGCTGCTCCTTGCACATGTTCTGTTGTCCGCAGGCTTCAGTCTCCCGTCTGCAGGTCCCGGTCCCCGTCCACCACTTCCCCTTCCAGTCTGTGCTTTCTCTCGGTTGTTACTTTGTGTCCTCCCGTCTGCAGGTCCCGGTCCCCGTCCACCACTTCCCCTTCCAGTCTGTGCTTTCTCTCGGTTGTTACTTTGTGTCCCGTCTGCAGGTCCCGGTCCCCGTCCACCTCTTCCCCTTCCAGTCTGTGCTTTCTCTCGGTTGTTACTTTGTGTCCTCCCGTCTGCAGGTCCCGGTCCCCGTCCACCACTTCCCCTTCCAGTCTGTGCTTTCTCTCGGTTGTTACTTTGTGTCCTCCCGTCTGCAGGTCCCGGTCCCCGTCCACCTCTTCCCCTTCCAGTCTGTGCTTTCTCTCGGTTGTTACTTTGCCTCCCGTCTGCAGGTCCCGGTCCTCGTCCACCACTTCCCCTTCCAGTCTGTGCTTTCTCTCGGTTGTTACTTTGTGTCCTCCCGTCTGCAGGTCCCGGTCCCTCGTCCACCACTTCCCCTTCCAGTCTGTGCTTTCTCTCGGTTGTTACTTTGTGTCCCGTCTGCAGGTCCCCGTCCACCTCTTCCCCTTTCCCGTCTGTTCCCCCTTCCTCTGTGCTTTTCCCCTCGGTTGTTACTTTTTGTCCTCCCGTCGCAGGTTCCCGGTCCCCTCACCCTTCCCCTTCCATCTGTGTTTCTCTCGGTTTTTACTTTTGTGTCCTCCCGCCAGCCCGTCCCCCGTCCACCACGTCCCCTTCCAGTCTGTGTATACGCTCTGTTGTTTTACTTTGTTCCTCCCTCTGCAGGGGCCCGGGCCCGGCACCTTTCCCCTTCCGTTGTGTTTTCTCTCGGGTTTTTTTACTTTTTGGCCCGTCTGCTTCCCGGGCCCCCCCCCCTTCCCCTTCCCGTCTTGCTTTCTCCAGTTGTTACTTTTGTCCTCCCGTCCCGCAGGGCCCCGGTCCTCGTCCACCACTTCCCCTTCCTGTCTGTGCTTTCTATCGGTTTTTTATTTGTTTTCCCGTCTGCAGGTCCCCGGGGGCCCCCTCCCACCACTTCCCCTTCCAGCTTGCTTTCTTCGGTTTGTTACTTTGTGTCCCCTCGCGGGCCCGGCCTCGTCCACCTCTTTCCCCTTTCCTCTGTGCTTTCTCTCGGTTTTACTTTGTTTCCTCCCCGTCTCAGGTCCCCCCCTCCCCGTCCACCCTTTCCCCTTTCCCGTCTGTGCTTCTCTCGGTTTTTACTTTGTGTCCCGCTGCAGGTCCCGGGCCCCTCCAAACCTTTCCCTTCCATCTTGCTTTCCTCGGTTGTTTTCCCTTTTTGTCCTCACCCGTCGGGTCCCGGTCCCCTCCCCCCTTCCCCTTCCCGTCGGCTTTCTCTCGGTTGTTACTTTGTGTCCCTCCTGCAGGGGCCCGGCCCTCCCCCCTTCCCCTTCCAGTCTTGCCCTTTTCTGTTGTTACTTTTGTCCTCCCTCGCAGGGCCCCCGGTCCCCCCTCCACCTCTTCCCCCCAGTCTGTGCTTTCCTCGGGTTTTTACTTTGCCCCCCGTCTGCAGGGCCCTCCCCGTCCACCCCCTTCCCCTTCCTGTCTTTTTTCTCGGGTTTTTACTTTTGCCTCCCTCCCTTAGGTCCCGGTCCCCCCTCCACTTCCCTTCCAGTCTGTTTTTTTTTGGTTGTTATTTTGTCTCCCGTCTGCAGGTCCCGGTTCCTCGTCCACCTCTTCCCCTTCCAGTCTTTGTATACGCTCGGTTGTTACTTTGTGTCCCGGCCGCGCAGCAGATGTTACAATGTTCTCGCTGCTGATGGTGTCGCTCGGCGTTTGCTGCCCTAATCCTTTCCTTCCTCTCGCTGCTGTCAGATAAGTGGGTCATCGCCGCGCGTTATCTGACTGCTCGGATTTACTTGTAACGGCAGATAAAGTCTCCGCAGTCCGGGGGGAGGGGGTAACCTGCGGGTTGGATGCGATTTACACGGCGCTTTTGATTGTGTTTTTCGGATTGAGCGACGCTGTGTGAACATTGTGTCTTGCCATAGAAAATATTTAGACGTTACTGACGCGTTTTTGACATGTTTTTCTGTACATAAAGCGCGGATAAAATGTGCAATTTTAAGCTTCAAAAGACACGTAAAAAACACCACCTAAACCCGCCCCAAGGTTTTGACACTGGGGCCCCTGGGCTGAAAATATCAAGGGTCCGTTCACACGGCACTTTGGGATCCATTTTTTATCTGAAAAAACACACGCATCGGACCTAAACTTATCCACAGGCACACCACCCTAAGTTTATTATAGGCCCTCGCTCTTTAGATCAAGGATTGACATGACATTCCCGGAACGGGTCCAATGGAAAAGCATCCCTGGTCATCGTGGAAACCCCCCCCCCCGCGGATCGGTCTAGTTTTAAATTTAGGGGCCGAAAGCCCCCGGGTCCAAAACACACTAAAACCTATTTACACGGACGAAAAAAAAATTTTTCCCAAACAAGCCCAAATTTACACTAAGGTATGTTCCACGGCTTTTTTGGGGGGGGATTTACGGGACGTATTTTGTCCGCAAATACTCCCGAAATACTTTTTAAATAGGTAAAAGTGTGGGGGGTATTTCGCGTCGTAAATACATTCCCCATTTTTTATTATAGGGTTTACATTCGAAATAGCCTCAATAAGTACAGGGACTTATTTTACTCGGATTTTACGAGATTTCCCCCGAAATACGTCCGAAAATACCCTCGTGTAATACGAGGGGGTTTTTTTTACATTGGAATCAAAGCTAATCAAAAATTTTTCATTATTTTAAACTATTTTGGGCGTATTTCGGGCGAATTTTTTCCCCCCAAATAAGCCGGTGAGCTAGCCGAATTTACAGTGTGAACATATCCTCGCAAGATGCCTTGTTGCCCAAACAACCCTCAGGGCCCATAGCAACCAATTAAGCTATTTCGTATCTTAATTGCCTGAAAAAATGAA
>JAODAL010063865.1:0-19019 GCA_025379985.1 Phyllomedusa bahiana
GGGACCCCAACCCGACGGGGGGAGGGGGGCCCGCTGGGAGCCGCAGCACGGACGCGCCTGCGACCCGGGACGGAGGTCGCAGGGGCGTCCGTGACACTATAAAAGGTGGTTGTCTGCTTGTAAAAGAAAAAAAAAAGTGGGCCAGGGAAAGGGTGAAATAAAAAAAATTGAAAGGCTCATCATTCCAACCAACTCCATTCCAGACAACCCCTAAAGGGTATTCGCAAAGTACATATTGATGGCATGTAACAAGATATGCCATCAATGTGCGATAGGGCCTCAAGAACGGGCCTCAAAACTATTCCAATTTAAACAAAGAAGTGGTTGAAATTGTCCCTTTGGTTTTAGGTGTTGCATTCAGCTGTCCTCAGAACTCCAATTGAAATTTCAAGGCCCATTCTTGAGAAAGGTCCCGGGTTCCAGAGGTGGGACCTGCACCTATTACACATTGATTCCATGAATATTACATCAATGTCTATGGTGGGAATCAGGGGCATCGCTAGGCAGTATTGTTCGGGGCACAAGCCCCGGACAAGACTGCCTGTGCCCCGAACCTCAGACGGTCGCGCCGGGAGCGCCGCCGATCTCTAGAGCTGTGTGTGCGTGCTCTGGAGGCACACACAGCGCAGGCTGGTTGCTCAGAGCAGGCAGGGCAACTGCAGGAGGTGACAGGAGCTGAGGAGGGAGGAGGAGGCGCCTGTCGCACAGTGAAGTGTCAGGAAGTGCAGCCACTGTCCAGCTGTGAGAGGCTCTGCTCCCTGCTGTGCTCTTATCTCTGCTCTGGCTCCAGGCCATCTCCTGCCCATCCTGGAGGTCTCCAGTGAGAGAGGAGCCTCACTGTAGAGACCAGGACAACATCGCACAATGGGGTCTGAAACAGCATCATCTTCATGACTGTGAACTGAAGGTATGTGTGCATGTGTTTGTGTGTTCATGTGTTAGTATATATGTCTGTGTGTATGTTTGTGAGTGTATATGTGTTTGTATGTATATATATATGTGTGTGTACATGTATGTGTGTGTGTATGTTAAATAAAAGACAAGATCTCATGTATCAGTATTAAAAAGAGTGTTTGCGCTTTTTTGATTTATTATATGCTTTTGACAGAATTATGATACATGTTTTTAACAAATGATGTTTTTTAAACTTGTGTGTTCATATATTTGTTTACTTGTGAGATGTCAAGGGTTAATTTCTTGTGATCATGCTGCATACATAACTAATTTGTTTGGACTATATATGTTAGAGTGCAGCTTTGCTTGGTATGCTATGAATAAGGAAGTTATTTCCAAAATGCGTTAGCGTGTGTTCACTAGGCGTAAATTGCAGGGCACATTTCATGGTGTATTTGCGCATCAATACACCCGACATGCGCCCCCACAATTACGGTAATTCATAGTTCTCATAGAGAACTGTGAATTATGTCTCGTCTCCCCCAGCATACAATACGCACATATTATACACCGGCGGAGAGAAGTGACAGGTCACTTCTTCGCGGCGCTGATAGTGGAGGTGAATGGACCGGCCCCCTCTGTGCTTGGAAGTACGCGCTGAACAGTGCGTACTCCCAAAACACACGGAGTACTGCGGCACGTACTGTCCTAAGGGTATGTTCACACAGCATATAGTGGCCCGTACATGTGCGCACCGCTATACATCTGCTGTTGGAAGTAGGCGCTCTCCAGTGTATCATTTCAGCAGCGCTCTGGCCACCTTCAATCCACTTTCACTTTTTCCCCTGGAAGAAGCGGCGTGTCACTCATTTTTACAGGCGGGTTCTGTGTGCCAGGGAAAACAAGAGCTAATCACAGCACTCACCACTATGATGTTTCCATATTTGCAGGGCGTATTTTGGGTGCATTACAGCAATGTTATGCCCCAAAAATATGCTGCGTATGTTCACACGTCGTAATGTTGGTCCGTACTTCGATGAGTAATTGCGCTTATATACGGCCGACATACCGGCCGACATTATGGTAATTCATAGGTCTCAATGAGAGCTACGATTACCTGTTCTGGGGAGAATAAATATCAGTGAGAGCTTCAGAGGAACGCACTGGCCACAGTTTTTCCTCTGTAAAAATACATCCGTAGTTCATGTGAAAAATGCCATGTGAACCCCGCCAAACTGAGCAAAACTTAACACAAGGCCCGGGCCCCGGATGTTTTGGGACCCTAGCAACGCCCCTGGTGGGAATACACCTTTAATGTAAAGTGAACATCTCAATAAATACAAGGGGTGGCATGTATGAACGTTGGCACTGATAGGCCAGTTCTAAATAGCTTTAAGGTAGTGTAGAATTCGCCTCTAGCATACCCTTTTCTGCCTTCCTGGCCAAACAAATCACCTCGTTAAAAGATACATAGGACACTTAAATTACTGACTGATCTAGACCCTAATTTACTGAAGCATCTTGCAAGTCTTCAAAAATTAAAAACTGAAGTCTGATTGGGCAGCTTATGACAAAGGTCTAGTGTTCCACTATTGTTATAGATCTCCTTAATGTTTCATTTCATTGTAGCCATACTGATTTTAACTTTGACTAGAACCTCTTTAGTTGTACAGAACATGAGCATAATGAAAATGTCAATGTTTACATGTATAGAAATGAAGACTTAAATTTACTAGAAAATTGCTGATGAACATAAATTACATGCAGATGAGGTTAAACACTGTACCGGAGAAAATGAAGCTTACAGTATTTTACACAGAGGGAGAAAATGCAACACAAATTACAAGGATATGCACAGATTTTAAATTGCAGTGTGGTGGCATATTTTAGTGATAGTAATTTCAATAATTGCTGAATAAATACTTCATTAAGATCACCAGATTTTTTCCTCAACCTGAATATTGATAATCTACACCTTGATGTATACCATTTATACAGTTAACTCTTTACTTAGCTTACCCTATAAAAATGTAATAAAGAGCAACCAGAGAAATCACATGCATCAGCTTGTGAAGCTAAGTGGAAGAAATTAGCTTAAAAGTTACCCGCAGAGTGACTCTGGAAGCTTGTGAATGTGTTTTGAGCCTAAGTTTAATTTGTTTTAAAGGGGTTTTTCCATCTCAATGATTAGTTTTAAACATGTAGACAAATGTAAATAAAGACTATTATCAAACATATTTGTAAGGAACCGAGGTAGTGGATCCACTGGGCTGCCGCAAGCGGTGGTACGGGCCACAACAGGGAGTCTAAGTGGGTCCCGGTTTTCACCAAAGCCCGCCGCAAAGCGGGATGGACTTGCTGCGGTGGGATTCCACCAGGTCGCTACCCCTGATGTGACTTGATTACGCTGAGTGAGCACCACCCCAGCTCCCACGGCAGAGGTATCTACCTCCAGGAAAAAAGGCTTCTCAGTGTCTGGACGTTACAGGATAGGGGCCGATGCAAATGCCAACTTTAACCGGGCGAACGCATCTTTAGCCATCTGTGACCAAACCTTAGGATTGCCCAACTTTTTAGGAGCCACAATTGGGGCTACCACCGTGGAGAAGTGCGGGATGAACTGGCGCTAGTAATTGGCGAACCCCAAAAAACGTTGATTAGCTCTTAGGCCGAGAGGGCGGGGCCACTACAGGACGGCAGACAGCTTGGCTGGGTCCATTTGAAGTCCCTTGTCAGAGATTATATACCCGAGGAAAGGCAAGCTGGATTGATGAAATCGGCACTTCTCCAATTTAGCATATAGGTGGTTCTCTCTGAGACGTCTAAGAACCCGGCGCACATGGAGACGGTGGGTCTTTAAGTCAGACGAGAAGACCAGAATGTCGTCCAGGTATACTACAACGCAGGAATAAAGGAGGTCACGAAAAATCTCATTCACAAATTCCTGAAAGACTGCCGGGGCGTTGCACAAGCCGAACGGCATAACCAGATACTCGAAATGGACATTACGTGTGTTAAACGCCGTCTTCCACTCGTCGCCCTGCCGAATGCAGATGAGATATAGGCCCACGAACCCAAATTTTTGGAGAAAATCCTGGCCCCCCCCGTCCGGTCGAAGAGTTCCGTATCAGAGGTATCGGTAACCTTTCTTCACGGTTATTTTTTTTCAGGCCGCGATAGCCCAATGCAGGATTAGAACCCATCTTTTTCTCCACAAGAAAATCCAGCACCACAGGGACAGGATTTGGGGATAAAGCCCTTCCGGAGTTTCCCCTCTTGTATTTGGGGTCAACATGGCTGCGTCCAGGAACTGACGCTGAAAAACCCTCCTCGGGGAGGACTTGTGCCAGACAACGGGTCAATGGACAGCCCGGGGGACTAGAGGGGGGTAAGGCCTCCGTTCCCTTTTCGAAAATATGTCCGAAAAATCTTATTTTCCCAAGACAGCCCCGGGCAAGGGTTTAAGGGGCATGGGTGGGGAACGGGGAGCACCGGGCAAATTTGCCCAAAACAACGAGTTTGGAGTCCCCCCCAACGCATTACTTCGCCTTTTTCCCAAAATTCAGCATGGGGGCGGGGCGCGCAGCCATGGGAGCCCCACGGGTTTCTGAAAGGAGCGGCAGCACAAAAGAATGCATCTTCTCTCCATGGAAGCCCCAACGGCATAGACACTGGCTCCTTTGCGGAATCGAATGGATCACGCAAGATCTCTCCACCACAGATGAGATGAAAAAAGGCTTTTCGAGGCAGCCCACCGGAAGACGAAGTTTCAACACTAAAGCAGCACCAAAAGTTCCCGCTGACCCAGAATCAAGGGAAACAGGGACTTTAACTTGAAAATCCGGCACCTGATACGACCCGCACCCGGCATAGCAAAACGAGGGGAGGAACTGTTCACACCCGGGGCCCTCCCCACGTACCCAGGGGCGCTCGTTTTTCCCCGACAGGGGCGCAGGGGACGTCCCCCCAAAAAAATGCTCCGGACTGCACATACAGGGCCAGGTTTTTCATTTCGACGTCGGGGCCCCCTTTTTTCTGTAAATCACGCGGGCAATTTTCATTGGTTCTTCACCGGCGCGAGGGGGCAGAAGAAGTTCTAACACCGGAGCCAGGCGAGGGGAAATGGCAGGCCGGACCGATTTTTTTTCCGCGGAGCTCCTCCTCCTCTTGGAAAAGCACACGTCGATGCGAGTGGCCCAAAGGATCACTCGCCAAGGGCTCGGGGAATCCTTTTGCCATGCATCCTTAACTCTGCCAGAGAGACCCTTTTTGAAGGTAGCACACAAGGCCGCCTCTCCAGGTCAGCTCAAGGCCAGCGTGCGGAACTGGACACGTATCCCCCCACCCTAGAATCCCCTTGGCCAAATTCAGAAGTGCGGTTTCCGAGAAATGTGCGGGGTGGTCCCGAACAAAAACCAAAAAAACTCCTTGAAGAGGTCCGCAGATCCCATGTCACAGGGTCGCCTCGTCCCCGAGGGGGGTGGCCCAGGCCAGGGGGCCCTTTCCCCGGGGAGTAAACTGACCACAAAAGCCACCTTTTTAAACCCTTTAGATGGAAAAATGGTTTGGGGATTCAGTTCCCCGTGCATGGAGCACGTGGGAACAAAAACCCCCTTTCAGAGTTTTTTGGAACTCCGCAAAATTAGTAGGTTTGCGAAAGACGGAGCTTGTTTCCCCAAAGGGGAAAGACAAAATGGTTGGGGAGGAAATCACGGGGGGTAACGAGGCCCCTTTTCCGGGGAAAGGGAATAAGTTGCTGCATCATGGCGGGGCAACTGGCAAGTTCCCCGGGGCCCTGTTGCAACCAATATTTCTGGGACGCTGAGCCACCCATAGACGGGAAGGGGCCTCCACACTGGGGAATGGGACCCCCCAATTTTTTTTAAGGAAACCCAGGGATGGGATCCCACTGGGCCCCCGCAAGCGGTGGTATGGGCCCCCAACAGGGGGCGGGGTCTTTGGGGGGGTTTCCCCCCTTTTCCCCCAAAGCCCGCCCCAAAGCGGGATGGACTTGCGCGGCGGGATTCCACCGGTCGCCCAACCCCTGTTTTGACCCTTTCTTTTCGATGGTAGCCGAGGGGCAGTGGGAGAGCAGAATCGACAGGCAAACTCATATGGGGACGGGCCAGAAGGTCAGGGCACAGCGAATTCTGGTCGGAGAACGTTAGCCGGAGGGACTGGACACGGAAAGGGCAAACAAACCAGAAAAGGTTTTCCTGCATGGGTATGGGCACTAGGTTCTGCAAAGTGTTTCCCCGGAAGTGGAGCAAAATAGGTCAGCGGCCGCATAGCCAATTCCCAGCGCGCTGTCCTTTAAATCTAGGAAGCCGGGCGCCCCCTAAGGAGGGGGCCCGCGCAGCACCCCGGCAGACGGCGCGGGGAAGCGGTGGGGCCCCGAATGAGTGAGTGCGGCCGTGGACCAACATGCGGACCGCGGCGCCGCTCGCTACGGGCACAAGGTGGGACCCCAGGGACCGAGTGCCCGCACCCGAATGGGGGCTGGGGCGCAACTCGTAAAAATATTTGCGTTCTATTTTGTTTTTTAATTTTAGTTAGAACAGTTCTTATCTCCTACTTGTTTACACAAACTTTCCCAGATTAGCCACTTCTTTCTGCTCTAGCAGGGACTGGGGTAAAGAGGTCACTCTCTGTGGTGTCTATTCAATAGCACAGAAGCATGTTTATTTTTGTTCAGCTAGGAACAGCAGAGCTGAAATGCCAATCACTGCTGTAGAACCGCCCAAGGACTGAACAGGATGTGGGACCCTGAAAGCTGGATGTGCAGAATAGACTCTGTGAAACCCCATTAAATATGTGAGTAGACAATGATTGATTCCAGCATCCAAACCAGAAAAGTATTAATAAAACTTCCTGTTTTTACATCTGTTAAAAAGACCATAGACGATTAAAATATGTAAATTTAATCAGCAGGTTGTAGCATCCACACCGACGCATTTCGAGGGATTTCTCCCAAAACGCGTCAGTGTGGACGCTGTGACCCGCTGATTCAATTTATTTTTTGTTCTCTATGGACTTTTTAATGGATGAATAAAGATTAAGTTTTATTAATACTTTTCTGGTTTTGACGCTGAAATCAATCCCTGTCTACTTACCTTCAATAACGTGGCCTTCTATTTTTCCAAGCAGTCGTCAGCTGAAATTTTTCCAGCATACGTTGATGATCTGTGTTTTTTTTTTGTTTCTACCATTAAGTATGTGACTTACAATAAGATTAATGGAATTTAGATTTATGTTACGAATGGCAGGAATTCTACTGCTATGTTGTATTCTCCTACTTACCAGATCAAATAAGGCAGTTGCTATTGCAAATGCCTCAAACAACTCTCAGGACTATCCGACCATGATACATTGAGCTCAATTAGGGAAAGGTTGATTGTTTTCTTTAAAGTATGCCCTTTTGTCGTAATTTCGGCACGAATTTTGCCACGTATTTGCGCTCTAAAATGGGGGAAAGTGCGCCAAAATAAGGGAATTCATAGTTCCTTTTGGGAAAAATATGGCTTATGCCTCCTCTCCACGTTCATACAATACGATCGTATTGTATGAACGTGGAGATAAGTGACGCAAGTAATGCATGTTTATGGGGCTGGCGGGTTGCTGGTCCCCCACGCCTCGGGAATATGCGCTTATCAGTTCGAGCTCCCGAGACACACGATGTATTGCGGCGCGTACAGTGCGCGCCACAATACATCGTGTGAACATAGCCTAAAGCTGAATTTTACTTGGCAGCTGGTGCGGAGTATACAGTTAAGCTGAGAGCTTGAGTCTTGTGATATACTTGCATTCTGTTTCTAGTATATTGTGTGTTTGGTCGTGTTGTGTCCTGTTTTGGTTTAGTTTTATTTGTACCACGTTTGCTAGAGCCCTGTTTGTCTTTAGTTCTGTGGTGCTCTTAGTTCTGCCCGGTCAGTCTTTCAGTGTGTTCAATTCCTGAATTCTCTTTGATAGTTCTGTACTGTTTGGTTATGGTTAGCATAGCTGGGGGACATTGTTAGGGATATCTTATGGAGGGGAATTTAAGTTGGGAATTTTTTGGATCAGAGATGAAAACGGGTTTTTTTAGAAAAGTTTTAGAGAAAGCAATTTGTTAGGGTGGTTTTTTTTTTGGTGTTTTGCTTCGGGATTCTTTTCATTTATCTTCCCCATTTTCCATTCAGGGTCCTGTCATTGGCCATTTTGGGCTGTCTTTTCCCTAATAAAAAAGCCCCCTTTTGTTTATTTTTTTAATCACTTGGTATATTACTTGCATGTGACTTCTGGTTGACTTTATTTCATTTTAAGTTTAATATACCATCTGGGTCAACCAGCGTTTTTTTAACAATTAAAGGGAGTTTTAGAAAAGGGGCGGGATCGCATTAACAATGCAACCCAAAATACATTTTCTGAAAACAATTTTATCCAGCCCTTTCAGAAACCCGTTGGAAGGAAACAAAAAAAGATGGGTGCCTTCGCCCCTTTTTAGAACCCCAAAATCTTGGTTCTAAAAAAGGGGAAAACTTGCAACCCCCATCCATTTGATTACTTTAAAAGGGGAGTCTGCTGATCGAGCAGAAAAAAATGCGGGGGCAGAGGGTAGGGGAAAGGGGGCAGGAAAAGGGGGAAAATTTCCCCTAAGTGACGAAGGAAGGGTTTAAAAGGAAAGAGTTCAGAAAAGGAAAAATCTTGACCTAGCACACCACAACAAGTTTGCCAGCCTAGCAAATGAGGGAAAATACCCGTCAAGGGGTAATTTTAAAGAAAAAAACCTTGGGCTCTAAACAGCCAAGGGAGTGTCTGCTTCAGTAGGAAAAGGGTAGGATTTGGAAAAGATTGCTCGACGGGTTAGTAGTGGGAGATTCCAAAATAAGCAGAACAGATAGGGCAATCTGTTACTAAGACTAGGATTGCTGAAGAGTCTATTGTCTTCAGGGAGCTCGAGTCATATTGTGACATATTGTGTATTGGGTTGATTGTCAGGTGAGGACTAGAGATGAGTGAGAAGTAAAATGTTCGAGTTGGGGGAAAAAACTTCGAACGGGAGTGGTGTTCGTTGAAGTTCAATTAAAACTAAAACCCTTTAAAAAGTAAATGGAAGAAGATGTGGGGGTTAAGTTTTTCCCTATACAGGTGGGGAAAAGCTGAAATTTTAACCTCCATAACATTATTGGTTAGTGGAAAAATTAGTGAAAAAAAATTTTGTCTCAAAGAGTGACAAAAAAAAATTTAAGGGCAAAAATATTTTTTTCCTTTCTATGGCTAACTGAAAAGATGGGACAGCTTGCAACAGGGACGTAGATATAGGTTGAAACAGGGTTTGTAGCTGCTACTGACCCTGCTTTCCTAAAGGGGCCCCCAAAAATCCCCCCTTTGACACATAAGAAGTCACCGGTTTTGGAAAGGAAATTTGTAACTGGAAAGGTCCCCAACAGGGGGGGCAATACAGGAATTATTCTGCCCAGAGTCCCTAATCAAAAAGGAGCCTTGGAAATTTTAAAAAAAATGGGAAAATAGAAAAGGGGGGTGGCATTTTTTTTTTGGCGGTATGGAGCCCTAAAATCTTTAAATTTAATACTGTTGCAGCCTTGAAAAATGGGAGGCCAAATTTTACTTTTTTGCATCGGGGCCCAAAGAATTTGAAACTTACGCCTCTGCAGGCTGGATAATTAGAGGGCAGAAACCTTTGGGGAGGCGGGGAAAAACATGCAAAAAATCCCAAAGGGGAGATATCGGGGTTTTGGTTTAACAGGACTTAGTAAATTTGGGGGGGGTAGTACAAGTGGGGGGTTTTTTAAAAAAATTTAAAGATTTGGAGGGCAAAAAGGGGAGGGTTAGTAAGGGGGAAAGGGCAGTGTACATAAAGGTCATCAGGTGTGAAATTTAAAAAAAAATTCACCCAAAAGATTGTTAATCAAGTGTTTGCAGCATTTAGAATAAATTTGTAAAAGCGCAGGCAAAGGAAACTACAGAAAAGGATGTATTGTAGTTTTTTGTGAAATTTTTTTCATTGTAAGAAGATGTGTTTTAATTTAAACAGTCGTGACTTTGGCAACCCGGGGGGCAACAAAATCCTCAGAGACCCACCTTGACTAATTTTTTTTAAATTTCCCAAACAAACCACATTGTCAGGGGGAAAAAGGGTTTTAGTGTGCTTTTTATCCCCCCACCAGCTTGGCATCTGATAATGGGGGCCCTGGGGGGCCCATGACAGGGGCGGAACCCTTTCTGTATCCCCCAAAGGGGGAAAAAGGCAACTTTTCCAAGGGCCCAAACATGATGCACAATGCCGACATTCAGGGGGTTCCGGCTTTGGGGTTTGGGTTTCAGTGAAAGTGTTTTTTTATGCTCCCACACCCTGGTTTCACAGAATAATGGTGCCGGACTGGCTGCGTATGGGGTGCAGGGCACATTGGGGGGAAAAGGGAAAGGGGAAAGGCCCCTGTTTCTGGTGGTGGGGGAAACAGCCAACAGTTTTCTGGGAAAATTGGGGGGTGGGGCTTGCTTTTTCTATTTGGGGGACCTTGGGGAGCAGGGGACCGCCCTTGGGCTTGGAATAGGGAGGAGGAGGGGGCGAAGATGTCACGGTGGTTGGAAATCCGAACCTGTGTGGCTTTTTTTTTCCAAGCGATTTTTCCGCAGAATTCATGCTTTTTATCATGTGCCCGTTCTTTCTCGTGGTTTCTTTTAAAATCCTTTTTTATTCTTTCCCCCAACTTAAAACTTTACATCAAAACCGGCATATAGTCGGGTTTGGGAAAACTGAGGCTTTTACTGAAAAAGGCCCCGGCTTCACAGGGCCTGGGCCCTTTTTGACTATGAAAAATAGTTCCCGGTTACCGCTGCCACCACTGACCCCGGCTTTGGAAAATGTAAGTGGGAAATTGGTTTGACTGGCCCCCTCCCCTTTCCCGGGGCCGACCCGCACTGCACTACCCATCCCCAATGTCATTATCATACAGGGGACAGGTTTTCAGTTTTACATCTTCAAGCTGGGGGGTTTTTAAACCAAAAGGCACTGGGAGGCACGGGGACCACTCATTTTTTCTGCCGATGGGCCAGCTTTCCCTTTTCCTCCTCTGTGGGGTTTAGCAATTTGGAAAATAAGGGAGGACAAAAAACATCCTCTTTGGTCTTTATCTTTTTTAAAAAGCCTTCTGACCCCCCCAACCCCATTGTTTTGGGCAAAGAATTTTTCAGAATAAAGGATCCTTTGGAGTTGTCTGCTTTTGGGGGGTTTTGATATTCGGGCCCGGGGTTTTCTTCAGGTTGGGCTGATGATGGAAAAAATTTTTTGGCCATGATGAGAGGGGAGGAATAAAACCCCTTTGGGTTCAGGGTCTGCTAAAACCCCTGACGAACAGATTTTGGGGGCGTGTTTTAGTAATGAAAAAAAGCAAAGGAAAAAAGTAAGCGAAGACAAAGCCCCGACGGTCCCCGACTGCGATTTTGCTCCCCCCCCCTTTTTTGTGTTTTTTCTGGAACACTGGGAAGGGGGGTGCCTTGTCTTTTACCCTATCTCCCCTTTCCCAGCTCATCCTTGATGGCTTACCACCTCTAGTTCTCACCTAGTTCAAAACTAAAAATTATAGCTCTGCGTTTTGGGTTTTGAAAATTTATCCCTATTTGGATCACAATAACACATTGGGGATATTTAAATTTTTTTGGACTTAAAATTTTGGCAATTTTCCCTTTTTGGGAATTTATTTAAAATTTTGAAAAAAGAGAGAACATATTTCCCGGTTTTATATCTTTTTGAAAATTAAAAACACGGTAAATTTGAAAAGGGATTTCACCCCCAAAAAAAGGAATTTTTTTTCCACTCACTATAATTTTCCCCCAACCAAAACACTATTTAAAATATTTTCTTTGTATAGGAGATTTAGAGACGTGTGTTATAAAATTACAAACCCCCCAAAAAACTGCAAAATCAATTTTTCTCCATTCAGAATAATTTTACAACCCAACCACTTTTTAAAAAAATTTTTCTTTGTACGGAGATTTGGAGAAAGTGTTTTATAAATTACTAAAACCCCAAAATTGGAAAAAGAACTTTTTCTCCACTCAGAAAAATTTTTCCCCAAAAACCAACCCTATTTAAATATAGTACACCGAGTGAACTGAAAAATGGCATTCAAACGCAATACAATGAAATTTAACATGGTCATGTGATTTTAGCAGCCAATGAGAGACCTATACCTCAGCGATAATGTTTTGGCACTTCTCTGTGCTCTGGTTCGATGGACAAAAGTGCAGAAAGGTGCTGAAAACTATTATAATGGCGTGTCGAACTCCATGTTGAACTCGAACATTTACTCAAATGAACAGTAAAATTGTTACGGGTGTCCCTGCGACCCCCGTGTTGGGTCGCAGGCACACCTGCAACACCGCAGCGTCTCCTGATGTGGCCGTTCCCCGCAGCCCGGCGCTGGGGCGGGCGGACACCCCGAGGGTTTCCGGGCCCCACTACCTCGCCACGCTCCTGTTTCCGTCCCGGCACGCGCTCCTCCCTGCCCCTTCAGGAAAATTTAAAAGGGACAGTGCCCGGTGATTGGTCTCCCCGGGGCCCGCGACCCTATTTAAGCCCTGCCTCTTCCCTAGCACCTTGCCGAATCGATAGTGCCCTGTGCCTTGAGAGGAAGCGTTCCAGACTGTCTTGTTCTGACTACCTTGTACCGTACCTTCTGCCTCCGTTCCTTGACCACGAACCACTGCCGCCTGTCCTGACCTTCTGCCTGTCCCCGACTACGAGCCTGCTTCACGATTCTGTACCACGCAACACCTTGGTCGCCACTGCAAGCAAGCACATCAGGGGTAGCGACCTGGTAGTAATCTGCCGCAGCAAGTCCATCCCGCTTTGCGGGGGGCTCGGGTAAAAAACCGGACCTATTTAGACTCCGCTCCCTGGCGTGGCTTATGCCATCGCTTGTGGTGGTCCAGAGGATCCACTACCACATCCGTTACAGTTCGATTCGACCATGGATCCCACCAAGGTGCCTCTACCAAGCGTCTCTGACATCACCACCATCGTGACTAAGCAATCCAAGCAGATCGCGCAGCAAGCGCAACAGCTGAACCAACTGTCTACTATGATGCAGCAGCTCCTGGCCACTCAGCAGCAGCAATCGGCTGCCGTGGCTCAATCGGCAGCAGTCGCTCCGGGGATATCTGCTGGCCCTAAACTTCCTACAAACAACGTCAATATATAAAAAAATCATAATAAAACAAGGTAGTAAACCAAAATTCTAACCAACACCAATATACAAAAAAAATCCCAAAAATACAAAAACACATATATATATATATAGAACTTTTTATTAATTTACAAATGTATAGTAAAAACAAAAAAACCCACAAAAACCAAAACATATAGCTAACAATGGTGGTGCCACAAAGAAACAACCCCACACCACCTACTATATGTATTTGGTCTTTGTGTTTTTGTGTTTTTACTATACATTTGTAAATTAATAAAAAGTTTTATATATATATATGTGTTTTTGTATTTTTGGTAGTTTTCTTTGTATATTGGTGTTGGCCCTAAACTTCGCTTGTCGATGCCGACGAAGTTTGATAGGGACCCTAAGGCCTGCAGGAGGTTCATCACCCAGTGTGCCCTCCACGTGGAATTTATGGCTTGCCAGTTCCCGTGCGAAAGGTCCAAGGTGGCCTTCATGGTCAATCTCCTCTCCGGGAAAGCCCTGGCCTGGGCAACTCCACTTTGGGACCGAGGCGATTCTATCATAGCTGATCTGGCGACATTCTTTGCGGAGTTCTGCGGATTCTTCGAGGAGCCTGCCCGCGCCTTGTCTGCTTTGTTAAACCTACAACAGGGGAACTCCTCCGTTGGCGACTACGCCGTGCAATTTTGCACCTTAGCCTCGGAATTGGCTTGGAATGACGCAGCGTTGTGCGCCACGTTCAAGAAGGGCCTCTCCGGCCAGATTAAGGATGCTCTCATCACCCGGGACCTTCCGACGTCGTTAAGAGAGCTCATCTACCTGGTGACCCTCATTGACATCCATTTCTCGGAGAGACGGGAGGAGCTCCGCCAGGAGCGTGAACCAGCTCAAACACATCGGCTACCCCGTCTTGCGCCAGTGTTTCAGCGTCCCCCACTGCCTCCTACCCAGCCAGCCTTGGAAGAGGCCATGCAAGTGGACAGTACCCGCCTGACTCCGCAAGAGCTTGCCCGACGACGTGAGGAGAAGTTGTGTCTCTACTGCGGCAGCCCCGAACACTTCCGTAGGGGTTGTCCATTTCTTCGGCAATGTCCGGGAAATGCACGCACCTAGGTTTTGTGGGAGAGGCGTCCCTAGGTGTGAGTAATCCCTCTCCACGGCTCATGTTGCCAGCTCTAGTCACGTCCAATTCCGGAATCTCGTTACGAGTGTCGGCCTTCCTGGATTCCGGATCGGCTGGGAGCTTTATGGATCTTCGTTTGGTGACCAAGTAATCATCTCCCGGTGGTCCGCCTAGACCCAAACCCCGGGGCATCTCCTCCGTCAGTGGTGAGCTATTAAGTGACTCCATCCTCTACCGGACTGAACCAGTGGTCCTACAAGTAGGAGCCTTGCACAGGGAAAGGATCACGTTCTTCGTGTTACCCCGGTCTTCCTCGGCTGTCCTACTGGGGCTTCCTTGGCTACAGTGTCAGGACTCTACGCTCGATTGGAAGACGGGTGAAGTTTTGCGTTGGGGTCCAGACTGCCAGTCTCATTGTCTATCGGCACCCCGCCGGGTGCACCCCAGTCCTCTGCAGTCCTCTCTCAAGCCACTACCTTGCTTACCGCAACCTTATCAGGACTTCCAAGATGTGTTCTCCGAGAAGCGAGCCGAGATACTTACTCCTCATCGCCCGTATGATTGCGAGGGGCATATAATCTCATCCGAATCCAGGAAGGACGAGTGGAAAGACGGCCTTCAATACTCGTGGTGGGCACTTCGAGTATCTTGTGATGCCCTTTGGCTTATGCAACACTCCTGCAGTCTTCCAAGAATTTGTCAATGACATTTTCAGATGTCTGTATGTCTGTGTAGTGGTCTACTTGGATGACATCCTGGTATTCTCACCCATCCCGGGATCCCACCAGTTGCATGTGCGCCAGGGCCTGAAACGCCCCGCGCGAAAAACCATCTTTACGCAAACTGGAAAAATGCCTATTCCACCAGAAACCCGCCTCTCGTTCCTCAAATACATTTAAACTCTGATAAGGGTCTGCGGATGGACCCCACCAAACTCTCTGCCGTCCTAAAAGTGGCCCCACCCCTTGGCCTTCGGGCCATACAAAAAGCTTCTTGGGCTTTGCAAAATTATTACCGACAGTTTATTAAAGCATTTTTCGACGTTGGTAGCACCAATTGTGGCTCCACTAAAAAACATGCCAACCCGAAACTGTGGCCTCCGGGTGCCGAAGAAGCCTTTTCTAAGTTGAAGGCAGCATTCGCCTCCGCACCTGTGTTATCCCGGCCCCGATACCGAGAAACCCTTCTTTTAGAAGTTGACAACTCTTCCATAGGGGCTTGGGCGCTGCTCACCCAAAAGGGGCCCAAGGGCAAGACTCGGACCTGTGGGTTCTTTTCCAGGTCCTTCTCACCGGCAGAGAGAAACTATACCATCGGGGATCGGGAACTTTTAGCCATTAAGCTCGCTCTGGAAGAATGGTGCCACCCCCTGGAGGTGCCCCTTTCCCTGTGATTATCTTTCACGACCACAAAAATCTCCTCTATCTCCAGACAGCGCAATGTTTGAACCCTCGCCAAGCGAGATGGTCTCTGTTCTTTGCCCCGCTTTAACACATTATCCATTTCCGACCGCAGAAAAGAACGTCAAGGCCGATGCCCTTTCTCGTGCCTCCCGATTTAGTGGGGAAGAGAGGTGGCTCCACAGCATATCGTACCTCCGGAACGTCTGATATCCGTGGCTCCCACAAACCTCCAAGGGGTTTCCCCGGGGAAGACGTATGTGCGCCCTGCACTCCGGTTGAGGGTCCTGAAATGGGGTCACTGCTCCCGTATAGCTGGACACCCTGGGGTACGGAGGTATTGTTCCTTGATTTTCCCGGTTCTACGGTGGCCTGGCCTGCCAATATGGAAGGAATTCCGTGGAGGCCTGTACCACCTGCGCCCCGCAACAAGTCACTATAAATTAAATATTTGCCAAAGGCAAACTTAAACTCTATCATTCTCTATCTGTTAAACACTAAAAAGTAACTTTTATTATATCTAAACCCCTTTAAACCCCTATCACACTAAATTTAAAAAACCTGATCTCTAACCTCATCATTTAACCCTTTTTGCTTCTGAGAGAGGGAATAACTCCCCTTTTTTTTTATAAGTCTGGTGGAACCCCACCTACTAACAGGGAGCCTTATATCTATAGCAAAGTACTAGCTTCAGTAAGGGATCCCAAGCCAACTACTTGGGCAGTCGTCCCCCAATCTCATAGACACAGAAAAATAAAGGGCCCCCTTGTGACAACCGTCTGCAGCAGGTGACACTTGAGACAGAGGTGAGAGATCACAATTTAAAAACGCATATCTGACCTCGCCGACATGTTTTCGCCAGCTAACCTGGGTTTATCAAGGCTTAGAGGTCCGATCACATGTGTCTGAGCTCACTTCCTTTTAAATACATTTTAAAGGTTAAACACCCCGTCCAGGTGCTCACCAATTACCCATCAGAGAATCCACATAAAACCCACTCCCCCTTCCGCGCGCACCTATAATGTCCGCAAAGCTGCCACCATGCTCTCATGAGCCAACAACCTTCAAGTCAAATTCGCCATCTCCATAACGGGCTTGCACCCCATCTCCGTACTGCCCATGCCAATGCACTGCACCAACAAGCACCTCAGCCCTGACTGTGGATGGGCTTCCCTCTCACTTCTCTCATATTATTGCAACTGCGTGCCTTACCTAGAATCAATTAAGCAGACTAGGTGTATATACAACGAATACTAATATGTGGCTAACGAAAAAAAAAAAAAAAAAGACCAAAAAACATGTTTAAATTCTTTTATTTTCGTTAGCCAAGGATCAATAGTAGGGGTGCATCGAAAATAAAGAAATAAGCATGATTTTCTTGATTTCAAATTTTTATTTCGTTAGCCACATATTAGTATACATTTTAAAATACCCCACGGCACAACTTCTGTAGTTTATAATTTTATTTCAGCCCTGTTTCAGTTTTAATAAAAGATTGCATTAAAAACCCATAGGAGCGTCGCTTCGCGGTTCCCATTGGTCCAAATTACGGCGCCCCTTTAAATTCGATCCCATAGAACTCTATAGAAAGCAGCTCGCGCTTGATTTGGCTAAGCTGGCGAGCCCCCCGATGCTTCAACAATCAGCTCGTTTCTGCCCCTTTTTTCTGTATTTTGAACTGCCCCTTTAATATGAATGGTCCATTTTCTCCTAGGGTAGAATGGCCACTGTGCTCTATTCTGATTGTTAATTCTCCTTCATAGGTGAATGGGCCATGTCGCCCCTATTCTGATTGGCTGGTTTTATGCCGACCCAATGAATACTTTACAAATTTGAATTACTGTCTTTTTCCCGCAATTCTCTTTATGCAATTCCTATGTAGCCCGTTCTCGACGAACGCGGTGTTCGGTTTTTAATGCTTTATTTTTAAAGAAGTGTTCTGTCTTATCTGAGAATGTTTTATTTACACTGTATAAAAATAATTTGTTGATTAATACTTCATGCCGCCGGCGCTGAGCGCCGAGATTTTGAGTGCGCTCACTCTCATAGAGTAAAGGGGAGAAGAGCTCGCGCTCGTTTGGCGGCTAGCCGAGACCCGCTAGCTCAGCCAAAAACTCTTTTCTGTTTTTTTTACGTATTTAAATTTACCCCGCCCTGGATTCTGATTGGTCTACACTTCTCCTAGGCTAAATGGGATTTTTCGCTCGTATTCATTGGTCTAAACTTTCTCCATAGCCTAGAAGGGGACTTTGTCGCTCCATTTATTGGCTGAGATAGCCAAAGCCCCCGTTATCTCAGCCAATCAGCTGTTTTTTAGCTTTTTTTACTGTTTTTTTGAACACCCCGCCGGGATTCATTGGCAATCCTCCCCATAGGTTTTTAATAGTTCAGTGTCCTCCTTTTCTGAGGGCCCCGGTTTTTCGGGCGACCAAAGAATGGTTTTAAATTTTAATAGTTTTTCCCCGGCCTTTTCCAATATCCTAATTCTCCAACTTAGGATAATTGTAAAGTTTTTTGGTTTTTGTTTTTTATTTTTTAATGTTTCAGTCTTTTTTTGAGAATGTAGAAAGCCTTTATAAAGGCGATTTTTGGGTTTATACTCCGCACCGAAGTGGAAGATTTCTCGCCGCTCCAGCCTGTCCGCCGGGAAAAATTTTTTGGGGCAGTCCCCAAGGGCGGCTAAGTCCCCCACTGCCCCCACACATGGCGAGGCCGGGGGACTTTCCCCCCATTTTGAGGGCACTTTCCCCGGAAGGGGAAAACTTCGGGCCCGGCCGCACGCACCCCATGTCCCCCCCTGTGCCCCACGCACGGGGAGGGGCGGCGGACTTTTCCCCCATGTATCGCACACCCCCGGGGGACAATCTCGACGCAGGGGCCGAAATTCGCCTCATTCCCGACTGGCCCATCGGGGCGAGGCCCGGCGGACTTTACAGAAGTTGAGCCGGCCCGTCCCGACATAATCAGGCGCGATTCCCCCCGGGAACTGGCGGAAAACGGGGGGCCCCCGACCGGACTTCATACAGTGGCCCCATATCATAAAAACCACTTCCTTTACATGTAAATCATATTCATTTTTAAAAATACGTAGGCTTATGGCTAGCCCCCCCTCCCTCCCACATTTACCTCACAAGTCCCCCTTGAAGATTTCTCCTACGGCTACAGAGCCATCAATCCACAACGTCACAATGGGAGGGAGCAAGAACTCCCGTATCTTCAAAACCATTGATCTAATTGCATCCGCTTCGCACTAGATCACGCCGCAAACAAAACAATAAATCTCCCCATACATGACACATACTGAAAAGTCCCCCCCCAAAAGCAATTACAGCATCCCTAATTTATTAAATGAAAACCGGGGGTCACGTGTGAATACTGTCACTTTCAGGACCCCGGACAATGGGAAAAAACGAGAGGCAAAAGGGG
>JAODAL010063866.1:0-19019 GCA_025379985.1 Phyllomedusa bahiana
TGTCCAGAAGGGGGCCGTGGTGTTTTGGCACAGTAAGGGCTGTGGTGTTTGGGGCACAGTATAGGGCCGTGGTGTTTGTGCACAGTATAGGGCCGTGGTGTTTGTGCACAGTATTGGGCCATTGTGTTTGTGCACAGTTTTGGGCCGTGTTGTTTGTGGCACAGTATAGGGCCCTGGTGTTTGTGGCACAGTATAGGGCCGTGGTGTTTGTGCACAGTATAGGGCCGTGGTGTTTGTGCACAGTATAGGGCCGTGGTGTTTGTGCACAGTACAGGGCCGTGGTGTTTGTGCACAGTATAGGGCCGTGGTGTTTGTGCACAGTACAGGGCCGTGGTGTTTGTGCACAGTATAGGGCCGTGGTGTTTGTGCACAGTATAGGGCCGTGGTGTTTGTGGCACAGTATAGGGCCGTGGTGTTTGTGGCACAGTATAGGGCCGTGGTGTTTGTGGCACAGTATAGGGCCTTGGTGTTTGTGCACAGTATAGGGCTGTGGTGTTTGTGCACAGTATAGGGCCGTGGTGTTTGTGCACAGTATAGGGCTGTGGTGTTTGTGCACAGTATAGGGCCGTGGTGTTTGTGCACAGTATAGGGCTGTGGTGTTTGTGCACAGTATAGGGCTGTGGTGTTTGTGCACACTGGCAGCATTATGGGATTATTATTAGCCCGGCACAGGGAGCAGGCGGCGGCGGCGGCAGCTGTGCCCGGCAGTGCAGGGGTCCCATGCTGCGTGTGTCGGTGCCTGGAAGCGCCGCGGCCGGTAAGGCTCTGACCCTCTCTGGGCTGATTCCAGGAAGCCTGGCTCCCACAGCGCCGGTCACATGAAAGGCGAGCGGATCGATGCGCCGGCGGGGGAGGCTCCGAGCTCTGAGCCGTCTGGAGCTGTCGGCCGGGCGGATAGAGGCGGCTCGGGGGCTCCCGGCAGTGTGTGGCGGGGCCTCTGCGAGGGGGGATCGTGAGGGACGACAGGCGAGAGGGCGACTTGAAACCGTCAGCGAGAGAGGAGCACGGAGTTCAATGGATGAACTGCGAAACTTTTACCGAGGCGCAGGCGGCGGCGCCCGGGGCGCGGGGGAGGCTGCGGGAGACTTACCAACAATGCCGCATCACAACTGGAAATATGACCCAGGCCATAGACATCTGTCACTGTACCCATGGGGTAACTGTAGCCATGGACCCACAGCTAGAACACTGTATACCTTTTATTATGGTATAGCAAATTGGTGGCGGTATGTCTCTGATATAGGGCGGTATTATACCTATCACTATAGGTGGTGGTGGGGGGCACTCCGGTGCAAGAACAATGTACATATTAATACGAAATGACAAAATGGTGGCAATCTGCTGTCTAGCTCTACAATATAGGGTCTCTGGTATATGGCGGTATAATACTTAGCACTATAGGTGGTGGTGGGGAGTACTTCGGTGCAAGAACATACACATTAATAGGAAATGACGAAATGGTGGCAATCTGCTATCTAGCTCTACAATGTAGGGTCTCTGGTATATGGCGGTATTATTCTTACCACTATCCCTGTCACTAGGTGGTGGTGGGGGGCCCGCCAGTGCAAGAACATTGCACATGTTAATAGCTATAGCTATATAATGTAGGGTCTCTGGTATATGGCGGTATTACACTTATCACTATAGGTGGTGGTGGTGGGTACTCTGTTACAAGCACACTGTACATATTAATAGGAAATTACAAAATGGTGGCAATCTGCTATCTAGCTCTACAATGTAGGGTCTCTGGTATATGGCGGTATTATTCTTACCACTATCCTTGTCAATAGTGGTGGTGCGGGGCACTCCGGTGCAAGAACACTGTACATAATAGGAAATGTCAAAATGGTGGCAGTCTATCTAGTGCTACAGCATAGGTTCTCTGATATATGGCGGTATTTTACTTATCACTATTGCTAACCTAGACTCCGATGCAAGAACACTACATTTTAGTAGGAAATAACAAAATGGCAGCATTCTGTTATCTAGTGCTACAACGGGGCTTCTCCGATATATAGCGGTATCATGTTTATCACTATTCATGACACTAGGTGGTGGAGGGGCACTCCAGTGCAAGAACACTGTATGTATTAATAATAGGAAATGACAAAATGGTGGTAATCTGCTGTCTAGCTCTACAATGTAGGGTGTCTGGTATATGGCGGTATAATACTTATCACTATCCCTGCCACTAAGATGTGGTGGTGGGGGGCCCTCCGGTGCAAGAACACTGTACGTATTAATAGGAAATGGCAAAATGGTGTCAATCTTTCTAGTGCTACAGCGTAGGTTCTCTGATATATGGCGGTATTATAATTATCGCTATTCCTGACACGTGATGGTGGGGGGCACTCCGGTGCAAGGAGACTATACATAATAGGAAATGTCAAAATGGTGGCAGTCTATCTAGTGCTACAGTGTAGGTTCTCGGATATATGGCGGTATTGTACCTATCACTATTCCTGTCCT
The DNA here is from genome assembly GCA_025379985.1 of Phyllomedusa bahiana. Classification (NCBI taxonomy): domain Eukaryota; kingdom Metazoa; phylum Chordata; class Amphibia; order Anura; family Hylidae; genus Phyllomedusa; species Phyllomedusa bahiana. The sequence goes on from JAODAL010063866.1 coordinate 2,470, forward strand.
AGGCTCCGATGCATGAAAACTGTACATTCTACTAGAAAATAACAAAATAGCAGCATTCTGTTATCTAGTGCTATAGTGTTGCTTCTTCCATATAGCGGTATTATGTTTATCACTATTCATGATACTAGGTTGTGCTGGTGGAGGGGGGGGGGGCACTCCAGTGCAACACTGTATGTATTAATAGGAAATAAAATGGCAATCTGCTATCAGCCTACAATGAGGGGTCTCTTTTTATATAGCGTATTTTTTTTTCCCACTACCCTTTCGTAAGTGATGGAGTCCCACTAGTGCAAGATCACTGTTCATATGAATAGGAAATAACATAATGTTGGCATTCTGCTACCTAGTTCTTCAATGTAGCTTCTCTGCTATATGACGGTATTATATTTACAATCATCCCTTGAAAGGGTTCACATTCCTCATTCGGGGGAGGCACCATGTGGGGTTGGGTATTTTTATACACCATTTCGCTCCACTGAAAATGAAATAATCTAAAGAGTAAGGGGAAATGATCTAGGATTTTGCGCGCCACTTAAAATGAAGCGTTTCCTCAATTCGAAACCGACTCATGACCCCGATTCAAATGGAATTAGAGCCAATCACATATTCAACTGCAGACAGCTGTTTTGGGGTTATCATGCAGGTAAATACGGTTATTTTAAGGGAGAGATAGCTGGAAAGGGTTAACATTCCTCACTGGGGTAGGGGCACCATGGGGGGTTTAGAGTTATCCCCATTTTTCCCCCACTGAAATTTAAATATATTCTAAAGGCCTCATGGGAAATAAGCTAGAACTCTGCAGCTCCACCTACTGGATGTAGTTGGGCTACCTCTGACCCTCTCTCCTTGCCAACCAGTATTCTACTCTGCACTGATGAGGGCAACAAAGAAAACCGCGTCCAATGAATCCTGGTGGCTCAATTCTATTTGCATTGAAAAGGGCCCATGAGTCAGTTTGGGGATTGAGGAACACTACCTCCCCATAGTGGCACCAAACCCAGTCTTTTTCCCCATGACCCTTTAGAATATATTGCTATTATTAATGTCACCAGGTGGTGGGGGCCTGATGCAAGAACGCAGTACGTCTTAATAGGAAACAACAAACAGGTGGCTTCCTGTGATCTAGCACTATAATGTGGGTTCTCTGATAAGGGGGCGGTTTTTATGTGGACCTTTAAAAATTTCTGTTTATTCCGCTGCCCCCGGGCCACTTTGGGGGGGTGGGGGGCCCCCCCATTTCTCTATGGGGCTCTATGAATTCTTGGTTTTACCCCCCGATTAAAACCCCTTGTGAAAATATGCCCGTACAATGGTACAGGTTATTGAGAATTTTTAAAACAGTTTTCCCTTTTTCTAATGGGGCGTGTGGATTTCTGCTTATACTATTCAGATGAATGGGGCAGTCACAGAACTTTCTGCCACAAATCTGCTGCTTTTCAAAATAGCCCTTTAAAAAGGGACAGAACAATTGCAGTTAAATTTACAAACATGCTTCATGAAACCCAAACATGCCACCCAAATTTTTAAAGGGGGTGCAGGGGGAAAAAAGGGGAAAAGGGGTCTGGGGGGGTCACCTGTGGAGTTTATTCCCTTTGGGGGGGCCAGGGGGAGTTTATTTTCCCTTTGGGGCCCACCTATAGAACTGACTCTTGGGGCCTACCAGAGCAGTTGACTCTTGGGGCCCACCAGAGCAGATGACTTGGGGCTCACCAGTGGAGTTGACTCTTGGGGCCCACCCAAAAGAGCTGGAAACCTTTGGGGCCCCCACATAAGGGGCTGACTTTTTTGGGCCCCCCCCCATAGAGCGGGCTATTGGGGCCCCCCCCAAAAATGCTGCTTTGGGGGCCCACCCCCTGGAGCGGGCCCTTTGGGGCTCATCAATAGAGCTGACTCTTGGGGCCCACCCATAGAGATGACTCTGACCCTTGGGCCCCATCACTAGAGCTGACTCTTGGGGCCCACCAGTGGAGCTGACTCTTGGGGCCCACCAGTGGAGCTGACTCTTGAGGCCCACCAGTGGAATTGATTCTTAGGGCTCACCAGTGGAGTTGATTCTTGGGGCCCACCAGTAGAATTGACTCTTGGGACCCACCAGTGGAGCTGACTCTAGAGGCCCCCCATAGAGCTGATTCTTGGGGCCCACCAGTAGAACTGACTCTTGGGGCCCATTAGTGGATTTGATTTTTGGGGCCAGCCCGTGAAGCTCACTCTTGGGGACCGCCCATGGAGCTCACTCCTAGGGCCCACCCATGTAGCTGACTCTTGGGGCCCACCCATGAAGCTGACTCTTGGGGCCCACCCATGTAGCGGACTCTTGGGGCCCAACAGTGGAGCTGACTTTTGGGGCCCACCAGTGGAATTGATTTTTCGGGCCTCCCCGTGAAGCTCACTCTTGGGGACCACCACTCTTAGGGCCCACCGATAGAGCTAACTCTTGGGGGGCCCACACGGAGTGACTCTTGGGGGCCCACCCTTTTGGGTGACTGTTGGGGGCCCCCCCAGTAGAACTGACTCTTGGGGGCCCAAGTGAAGCTGATCTTGGGGCCCACCAGTAAGCTACGTTTGGGGGCCCCAAAATGGAGTAATTTTAGGCTCACCCAAAGGACTGACCTTTTGGGGCCCACCAGTGGGGCGGCCCCTTGGGGCCCCACCAGGGAGCTGCCCTTGGGGGCCCCCAGTGGAGCGACCTTGGGGCCCACCCGTGGGGCTGACTCTTGGGGCCCCACCTGGACTGACTCTTGGGGCCCACCATGGGGCGACTCTGGGGCCCCCCCCCATGGGCACTTTTGGGCCCCCCAGTGGAGCTACTCTTTGGGCCACCATAAAGAACCCCCCCTTGGGCCCAAAAAGTTAGAGATTCTTAGAGCTTACCAATGAAGCTGACTCTTGGGCCCACCAGTGGAGCTGACTCTTGGGGCTCACAAGTAGAACTAACTCGTAGGGCCCACCAGTGGAGTTGACTCATGGGGCCCACCAGTGGAGTTGACTCTTTACCCCCCAGTGGAAACTACTATTGGGCCCCCAGTGGGAAAGACTATTGGGGCCCACCAGGGAATGATATTTGGGGGCCCACCCTGGAACGCTATTGGGGCCCACAAGGGGAAATGACTATTGGGGGCCCACCATGAACTGACTTTGGGGCCCACAATGGAAATGATCTTGGGCCACCCATGGAGCTGATCTGGGCCCCACCATGGACTGACTCTTTGGGGCCCCCCCAGGGAGCTGACCTTGGGCCCCCCATGGAGTGACTCTTGGGGGCCCCCCCATGGGGCTGACTCTTGGGCCCCCCTTTGGGGGCTGACTCTTGGCCCCACCCTGGAGCTGACTCTTGGGCCCCCATTGAGCTGACTCTTGGGGCCACCATAAACAACTCATTGGGCCCCCCATAGAACTGCCTCTTTGGGGCCCCAGAGAAAATGATCTTGAGGCCTACCAGTAGAATTGACTCTTGGGGGCCCCCATAGAATGAACCTTGGGCCCACCCGTGGAAACTCACTCTTTGGGGGCCCCCCAGGGAACTGACTCTTGGGGGCCCACCAGTGAGTTGATTCTTGGGGTCCACCTTAATTAATTTTTGGGGGCCACCAGCAAATTGAATCTTGGAGCCCCCAGGAAGCTGACTCTTGGGGCCCATCATGGGGGCTGACCTTGGGGGCCCCCCATTGAATGTCTTGAGGGGTCCACCGGGGAAAGACTTTGGGGCCCACCCTGGAGCTGACCCTTGGGCCCCACCAGTGGAGCGACTCTTGGGCCCCACAGTGGAGCTGACTCTTGGGCCCCACCCTGGAGCTGCTCTTGGGCCCCACCCCGTGGACTGACTCTTGGGCTCCCCCATGGAGCTGACTCTTGGGCCACACCAGTGGGGGGCTGACCTTGGGGGCCCCACCAGGGGGGCTGACTCTGGGCCCCCCAGTGGAGCTGACTCTTGGGCCCCACAAGTGGAGCTGATCTTGGGGGCCCCCCAGTGGGCTGACCTTGGGCTCCACCCGTGGAGCTGACTCTTGGGCCCCAAACCGTGGAGCTGATCTTGGCCACACCTTTGGGGCGACTCTTGGGCCCCACCATGGAGCTGACTCTTGGGGGCCCCCCAGTGGGTGACTCTTTGGGCCCCCCCATGGAGCTTTACTCTTGGGCCCCACAATGGAGCTGACTCTTGGGGGACACCAGTGGGGCTGACCTTTTGGGGCCACACCAGTGGAGCTGACTCTTGGGCCACACAAGTGGAGCTGACTCTTGGGGCCCACCAGTGGAGCTGACTCTTGGGCTCCACCAGTGGAGCTGACTCTTGGGCCACACCAGTGGAGCTGACTCTTGGGCCACACCAGTGGAGCTGACTCTTGGGCCACACCAGTGGAGCTGACTCTTGGGCCACACCAGTGGAGTCGATTCTTGGGGCCAGTCACACAGCTACTGAACATGACACCACATGCAGCTGCTCATACCCTAGGAATCCATCATGCCCAGAGGCCCACTAAGGGTTTCCCTTACTCCCCAGGTGGCCAATCCGAGCCTGGGCTGATAATGCAGTTAAACCTAGTACAGCGTCCACAGCGATCTCCAGCCCCATAGTGTATGTTTAGGTGCCTGTGACATCATCCTTTTCCATCATATTCCATAGTATATGAGTGCTGCACAGAGCGTGCCTGCAGCTCCGTAATAAACAACCATAAAGACTCCCCATGTGCTTTGCCATTTGCCTGAGGCCTTAAAGGGGTCGTCCAGCAGGACAGGGAGTTGAGTATATATACATATATGTCCAGCATGGCCACACTATATGGGACCAATAACCCCTTTAAAGAGAACCTGTCACATAGTTTTTGCTAACCTGGCTGAGGACAGCACAAGCTAGTGTCAGGCCTGCTGTTTCCAGCGCTGTGTCCCTTATTCTGTAAGATGCTGGAGTTTTCGTGTATTTAATGCTCAAATCTGCAGTTTTCAGCCAGAAGAGTCATTCGAAGAGTCATTCAGAGTGTCAGTTTTTTCAAACCCCGCCCACCTGAGGCTAGCCCCGCCCACCTCAACTGACAAACCTTTTACTTTGAATAGGTAGAAACATGTGAATAACTGTCAGTGGGCGGGGCTAGCCTTTGGTGGGCGGGGCTAACACCTACTCATGAATAAGATTTGAGGGGTAAATGCTCTAAAACTGCTGCATCTTACAGAATAAGGGACACAGCGCTGGAAACAGCAGGTCTGACACTAGCTTGTTCTGCCCTCAGCAAGGGGGGCATAACCTATGTGACAGGTTCCCTTTAAAAGTGTGTTTCAGCTACACTTATTATCACCCATCCACTGCATAGGTTTCCAGATTGTCAGGATATGACTTCTGGTACCCATGTTAGTCGTTCCCATTATCCCTCAGGCTTACCCCCCATGAGCAGTATAGTCAGGAGGAGTGTGAATGAAGGAGGGGTAGAGCATGCACCCCGCCTCTCCATTCAACCTATATGTAAATGATGGACACCTCCTTCATTCAGAAAAGTAATACATTTTAAAAGAGGGAAAAAAGGTTTCCCCCCCCCCAAAAACTTTTTTGTTTTTTGATATGTTTTTTATGAGATCGACAAAACCCAAAAATCTTGTGTCCATGGCCCCCCTTTTAGTCATGAAAAGTTTTTCAAAAAAGCACCATTAAAAGAACTAAATGTATGGTAAAAAGGTTTGGATCTCATGGAGTGTTTATCCTGTTTCAGGGTTTTTTTTTCGAATGGTGGGAAGGGCCAATGTGTGGGGGGGTTGCAGTATTTAAACTTTTCCCCTGTACATTCCTTTTTTCAATTGTGTACCCAAAAAATGTAACCCCGCCCCTATTTAAAAAATGGTGCAGCTCCTTCGAGTCAGTGACTGTTGCCGACCAGAGCTAAATTTAAAGGGTTTTCCCCCACCACAATGATTAGCCCTAAAAAAAGTAGAAGCGGGGAAATACACACTGTTACCATATGCATTGGTGTTCTAATTTTGCTTTCCTTTTAAAGCCCAAAATATTTAAATTCTATAAAATCACAGAGTTTAGCTTTTCCCCTAAACCCTATAACCCCCTTTTTATCACAGAGCCAGCTTCTTCCTCCCCATTTATTTTAAAACCCCATATATATAGAGCTCAGTTCTCACCCTATATATAACCCCTTTTTATCACAGAGCACAAAACTTCTCTCCCTCCCCATCATATAACCTATATTCTAGAGCCCCACTTTTCCTCTTTCATTAACCCTATATAAATTTCAAGCTAAGCTTCTCTTCCCCATCATATAACCCCCATAAAATCACAGAAACTTTAGGCCCTCTCCCCCCTATCATATAACCCTTATACCCCCGACTCCCGCTTCTCTCCCTTTTATAAAAATAACCCTATATATCACCGACTCACTTCTCCCTCTATCCCTTTAAACCCCGTAAAATACCGACTCAGCTTCTTCCCTCTATCATATAACCCTATATATCACCGAGTCAGCTTCTCATCATATAACCCCGTATATCAAAAGAAATCACCTCCTCTCCTCTATTTATATACGGGTTTTTATCAAAGAGCTCAGCCCCTTTTTCCTCTTTCCCTATAAACCCCCTATTTACAAAAGCTCAGCTTCTCCCCTCTATATATAACGCTATATTACAGAGCTTAAGCTTTTCTTCCCTCCATATAAAACCCCATTTTTTTACAGAGTTTAGCTTCTCTTCCTCATCAAGTAACCCCATATATCAAAGGGCTACTCCTCCCCTCTATTTATTTAACCCATATATCATAAGTCAGTTCTTCCCCCTATATTAAAAACCCCATATATCACAGAGTCAGTTTTCTCCCCCTATCTATAATGCTGTTTATACAGAGCTCACTCCTCCCCCTTATCATTTAACCCTATTTTAAACTCAAACTCCCCCTCCCTCCATCATATAAAACCCCAAAAATTTCCCCAAGTCAGGTCCCCCCTCCTCTTTTAATTTAAAAAATTTATACACAGAGCCAAATTCTCCCTCTAAAAAAATAAAACCCCCTTTATCACAGACTCAGCTTTCCCCCTATCAAAAAAACCCTAAAATATCACAGAGCCAGCTTTTTCTCCCCTAAAACATATAACCCCTTTTATATCAACCCGAGCTCAGCTTCTCTCCCTCTATCATATAAAGCTTTTTTATCACAGGCCGCTCCTCTCCTCTATAAAATAACCCATATATTTTCCAAAAGCCGCTCCTCTCCTCTTTCCCCTATCTAAAACCCCATTTATCACAGAGCCAGCTTCTTCCCCCTCTATCAATAACCCTATTTATCACAGAGCTCAGCTTCTCTCCCTCTATTTTTATAACCAATTTTTTCACGGGGCTCAGCTTTTCCCCCTATCATTTAAAATCTATATATCAACCCGAGCTCAGCTCCTTCTTTTATTATATAACCCATAATCACAGAGGCTCACACCTTTTTCCCTATCATATAACCCCCATGTAATTTAAGAGGGTTAGTTTTTCTTATTTTATTTTTAAACCCTATATATCACAGCGCTCCCGCTTCTCTCCCTCTATTTTTATATAACCCTATATATCAAAGAGCTCAGCTTCCCCTTTCCCCCTATCATATAAACCCTATATATCACAGGTTTAGTTCTCTCCCCCCTTTCATATAAAACCCCATATAAACACAGAGCTAGCTACCTCCTCTAACTAAAAACCCATATATCACAGAGCTCAGTTTTTCTCTATCCTATAACCCTATATATCTGAGCTCAGCTTCTCTTTTATCATAAAACCCTATATAAACCAGCGTCAGCTTTTCCCCTCTTTTCTTTTTAAAACCCCATTTTTCACAGAGCCCCAGCCCTTTCTCCCCCCTTAAACATATAAACCCCATATATCAAAAGAGCCCCGCTTCTCTATCATATAACCCTATAAAATCCCCAGGTCAGCTCCTCTCCCCATATCATAAACCCATATAAACACAGAGCTCGCTCCTCTCCCCCTATCCCTATAAACCCCATATATCACAGGCTCGCTCCCCCCTTATCTTAAAAACCCCCCTTTATCGAGTCACCCCCTCCTTATCATATAACCCCATATTTTCACAGAGCTCAGATCCCCTCCTCTATCTAAAACCCAAATAAACCCCGAGCTCAGCTCCTCTCCCCCTATCATATAACCCCCTATAACACAAGCTCAGCTTCTCTCCCCCCTTTTAATAACTCTATTATCACAGGGGGCTCAGCTTTTTCTCCCTCTAATTTATATAACCCCTTTAAAATTTTACAGGCTAAACTTCTCCTCCCCAAAAAATTTAAAACCCCATATATCACGGCTTCCCGCTTCTCCCCCCTATCATTTTTTAAACCTAAATATAAAAGAGCTCCAAACTTCTCCCTTTTTTCATATAACCTAAAATTTAAAGAGCTCAAGCTTCTCTCCCTCTAAACAAAATAACCCTATATATCACAGAGCTCAGTTCTCTTTCCCTTTATCATTTTAACCCTATATTCACAGGGGCTAAGTTTCCCCTTCCCCCCTATCAAAAACAACCCTATAAATCACAGAGCCCCAGCTCCCCTCCTCTATCATAAAAACCCTATAATTTAATTTCAGCTCCTCTCCCCCCTTTATATAAACCCCATATAAACAACGAGCTCAGCTTCTCTCCCTCTATCAAATTAAACCCTATATATGCCCGGCTTTAGCTTCTCCCCCCTCTATCATAAAAACCCAAAATATCACAGAGCTAAGTCCCCTCCCCCTATCATACAACCCTATAAACACAGAGCTCAGCTCCTCCCTCTATAAAAAACCCTAAATATCAGAGCTCAGCTTTCTTCCCCCTATTTTATTTAACCCTAATATCACAGAGCCCCAGTTTTCTCCCCCTATTTTATATAAAAACCCCATATATCGCCCGAGCTCAGTTCTCTCCCTCTATCATATAACCCTATATATCACAGGGTCAGCTTCTTCCCTCCCAAACATATAACCCTATATATCACGAGCTCAGCTCCTTTTTCCCCTACATAAAACCCTGTATATCAAAAGACTCCGCTTCTCTCCCTCATAAATTTTAAAACCCAAAATTTTGCAAGCTAAATTCTCCCCCCCTTTTTCATATAACCCCCAAAATTTACAGAGCTCAGCTTTCCCTTTCCCCCCCCCCATCTTATTTAACCCTTTTTTATCACAAACGCTCAGCTTTCTTCCCTCTATTTATATAAACCCCATTTTTCACAGGAGCTCGCTTCTCTCCTCTTTTCATATAACCCTTTAAATTTACAGAGCTCAGCTTCTTTTATATATAACCCCATATATCACAGAAACTCAGCTCCTCTCCCTATATCATAAACCTATTTTCACAGAGCTCAGCTCCTCTCCCCCCCCCTTTTTCAAAATAACCCCCATTATCACAGAGCCCCATCCTCTCCTCTATCATTAACCCTTTTTATATAAGCTCATCTTCTCCCTCTATCATATTAAAAACCCCATATATCAAGAGCTCAGCTTCTCCCCTTCTATTTAATAACCCTAAATATTGCAGAGCTAAGCTTCTCTCCTTTTATCAATAACCCTATATAAACGCAGGACTTCTTCTCTCCCTCTATCCCCATAACCCTGTATACACAGAGCTCAGCCCTTTTCTCCCTCTTTTCATTTAAACCCCATATATCAAAAAGCTCAGCTTCTTCCCCCTAAACATATAAACCCCATATAACACGAGTTAGTTCCTCTCCCCCTATCATATAACCCTATATATCAAAAGAGCCCTTTAGCCTTTTCTCCCCCCTAATTTTTTAATGCTATATAAACAAAAAGAAACTCAGATCCTCCCCCTCTATTTTAAAACCCTATATATCCCCGACTCAGGGCCTCTCCTTTTATTTATATAACCCCCATATATCACAGAGCTCACTTCTCTCCCCCCATCATATAACTCTATATTCACCCGAGCCAGCTTCTCTCCTCTATCATTTTTAAAACCCCATATATACAGAGCTCAGGGTTTTTTTTTCTCCTCTATCATTAATCCTAAAATATCACAGAGCTCAGCTTTTTCTCCCCCCCATCATATAATCCCTATATATCACGAGCTCAGCTTCTCTTTTCCCCAAACAAATAACCCTTTTAATTCAAAGAGCTCCTTCTCTCCCCCCTATCATATAACCCCATATATCACAGCCCCCTGCTTCTCTCCCTTTTTCTTTTTAAACCCCATATATCACAGAGCCCCAAGCTCCTCTCCCCCCTATCATATAAACCCTTTTAAAAATCACAGAGCCAGCTCCTTCCTCTTCATTAACCCCCATATATCAGAGCTCAGGGTCCTTCCTCTTCCCTATTAAAAAATATATATCACAGAGCTAAACTTCCCCTTTCCCCCCTAAACATATAACCCCCATAAAATCGCAGGCTCCGCTTCTCTCCCCTTATCATATAAACCCCATATATCACAGAAGGGTCAGCTTCTCTCCCCCTTTTTTCCCAAAAACCCTATATAACACAGAGGGCAGCTCCCCTCCTCAAAAAATAAAACCCCCGGGATATCACAGAGCTCCGGGTTAAACTCCCCCTATCCCTATAAACCCCATTATCCAGGGGCTTAAAACTTCTTCCCTCTAAACATATAAAACCCTATAACACAGAACCCCCGCTTCTCTCCCTCTATCCCTATAACCCCATAATTTTCACAGAGCCCACTCCTTCCTCCCATCATATAACCCTAAAAATTTTTCACAGAGCTTTTGTTTTCCCCCCTTATCATTTTTAAACCCCTTTTTTAAAACACAGAGCTCAGTTTTTTCGGGCTATTTATATAACCCCCATATATCACAGACTCCCGCTCCTCTCCTCTATCATAAAAACCCTATTTTCGCAGAGCCGCTTTCTCCCCCCCCATCACATAAAACCCGTATACACAGACCCATCTTCCTCCCTCTATCTTTTAACCCCGTAATTTTTCACAAGAGGGTCAGCTTCTCTCCTCTATCATATTTAACCCCATTTTTCAAAAGAAACTCAAGCTTCCCTCCTCTATCTTTTAACCCCCATTTTTCACAGAGCTCAGGGTTCCCCTCCTCTATCATAAACCCTTTATTTCCCAGAGTCCAATTTTTCTCCTCTTTCATATAACGCTAGAAAATCCCCTTTCTGCTTCAGAAAGGATAGCAAAAGGAACCCGACAGGGTTTTTTTTAGCATCATTTGCCGTTACAGCACTTGCAACCCTTTTTTTTGTAATTTAAAGGTGGAGGTTTCAGAAGTCAGACCCCCATAATCTTTAATTTGGTGGACAAGCCCTTCATTTCATGTGCCTGTGTATTTATATGCAGATTGGTATAACAATAATATTCTGAGTTTTGTCAGACATAGCCCCCCATATTTAATTTTAAAAAGGCTTTCCTCTCCATGAGCCAAAAAGGGTTTTTTACTGCCAGCATGAAGACCCTTTGGAGAGACCAAAGAGGGTGCTGGTACCAAAGTGACCTGGCCTCTTTGGGTTATCGCCCTTTTTCCGCATCTTTTCCAAAAGGGGGATACCCAAAAGAATTTGGGCTTTAAAAAGCCTATAAAAAGAATATAACCTTGATAAGAGCAGTTTGTAAGACCATGAATACTCCATCTATTCAAAGGTTGATACCAATAAGTAGAGCTTAAAGGGAACCTGTCACATAGATTATGCCCCCCTTGCTGAGGACAGCACAAGCTAGTGTCAGACCTGCTGTTTCCAGCGCTGTGTGCCTTATTCTGTAAGATGCAGAAGTTTTAGAGCATTTACCCCTCAAATCTTATTCATGAGCAGGTGTTAGCTCCACCCACCAAATGCTAGCCCCACCCACTGACAGTTATTCACCTGTTTCTGCCTATTCAAAGTAATAGGTTTGTCAGTTGAGGTGGGTGGGGCTAGCCTCAGGTGGGTGGAGTTTGAAAAAACTGACTGAATGACTCTTCTGCCTGAAAACTGCAGATTTGAGCATTAAATACACGAAAACTCCAGCATCTTACAGAATAAGGGACACAGCGCTGGAAACAGCAGGTCTGACACTAGCTCGTGCTGCCCTCAGCAAAGGGGGGCATAATCTATGTGACAGGTTCTCTTTAAAGTGACAGTAGGATGTTTCCAGCAGATAGATACCCTTCAAACATTCATTACTTTTTCTCAGTCTTTGGTGATTTTAGAACTTGGACCAAAGCAAATAGATGGTGATACAAATTTTTGCTTCAGTGAATCCATTTTCTTTACTCACTTGTCCATGTTTTGTTTTTCAGAATATCTTCTTGGAAAATGTGCAAAGTGCTGCCTAATTTGTACGTGAGGTAAAACTGTTGTCATCCTCATCCATGAAGTGCGTGCAGAAGTTTCTAATTAAAAAGATTTTCAAGAAAATTCAACATATCCTATTCAACTTGAGATTCTTTTCAAGGACACAAAATTGGTCAAAAAACAATTATTGCACAGAGATTGTCAAAATCTTTACTGCATGGGTCAGATTTATCACCAACAACATTTAGGCTTTGGTATTCCACCTTTTAGGACTAATTAAATAAGGACATTGAGAGTATGACATTTTTAAAACGTCAAAGTAAGAAAACTTTACTGTGATACACCTTGAAAATTATATTGAGCATTTTACAGAGAAATTGACAAGAGCTGTATTCTCCTGTTATTTTTTAACATGGTAACAACCATATATTCAAATCTAATTGAGAGGGATCCCATTTAAGACCTTCCTCTGTGGGGCATTTTTAAATTGGTTTTCTCGCTACAGAGATCATATCTGTAATGATGGGGACAGTACAAATAAGCACTTTTGCAATTGGTTTGCATTACCTAAATCAGTTAGTATAGCAGACATGAGTTAATTTGTGTGTGTCTAGAGCTAAATCAACAGCCTGAGGTCGGGCCACGCTCCCTTTGTTGTGACTGGCTGATTTAGTTCACCCTGTTGGGACATGCCCCCTGTGCTGTGATTGACTGCCTTCACTCTGTGCTTAGTCCCCTCTGAGCTGTGTAAAATGAAAGTGAAACTAGCTGCCTTACCTTTCTGTGCAGGCTGTATCTGTGTAATAAACGCTGTCTGAGCTCCTCTGTGCTCATCTACCAGCTCTATGTGAAGGAACTGGGCAATTCCTGAGTCTCTAGCTGCTAGATTCACTGTCCTGCCATATAACACTGCCTTATAAAATCTGCTCCCCTGTACCTCCTGACTGGTAACAGGGGGGGGAGCGGAGTGCATTTCTCGCATTGGTTTCATCTGTTCAGGCTGTATGTATAACTGCTTACACCAATGCAGGTGTTCTGGTTACAAGGAGCTTGTGGGGGGAGGTGACAGCTCTGCAGACATGAGAACTGACCACTGCAGGAGATCTGCAGAGTTGTGACATCCTCTCCCTTCCACTGCTCACACAGAATGATGATGTCACCACTCTTCAGTGAGGGAAGACACACCTACTGGGAGAAGAGACACGCCCCTGAATTTGAAGTTGTAAGAGACAAAAACAGCTCAAGTCTGTGAAAGCTTGTGATGAGTCAACCGCTTTAATTTTTATTAAAGGGGTGTTCTCACCATGCCTCACAAAGCCTGCTCTTCACAGTCAGCTTCCTGTTCAGGCTGTCGTCAGTTATACAACAGTGATTGGCATATCTGCTGTGCTATCCTAGCTGATTCTCTTAGAGCGACATTGGTGATGAATGGGGGTTTTAACAGTAGGGAAGAAGGATACAGAGCTCTAAAAAGTTAAAGTTTGTCTGTAAGAAAGATAAACAAGCTCCTGTGCTGCTTAAAAGACACAGTAGAGAATGAACTTAGCATCTGGCTCTACAGCCTGTTAGAGAAGAGAGAGGTGATCAGTAACCTAGGGAAGTTCGTGTACACAAGCAGGAGGTAAGAACTGCTGTAGCGCTTAAAGGGGATTTATCGCTTCCTTAGTTCGTGTGTTTCATTGTACTTTCAGTTTCTAAGCTCTTCAAATCCAGGGGCGTTTCAAACCCTCCCAGCTGGGTGTTTCTTAAAGGGGTTTAGCCACGATTATGCTACGAGTAATGTTGACGTGGGATTCTCCAAAATGGGTATTTAATCACTTTTCTAAATATATGTGATTACTAAAGTGAAGCCTGTGAGAGCTACAGCATTTCTCAATCCCCCTTAGTTACCTGAAAGTTTGCATTAGACACGACCAGGAGAACTGACAGGAGCTGATCTGGCCGTGCTTGCGTGAAACACTTGTTATCTGATGACAGGGAAAACGAATAAGCTTTCAAGGGATTGGGAAGAAAGTGCAGTGTATGAGCCTGTGTCTGCTGTATAGATAATTCACTGTTGTAATATTATTATTTGAGTTAAGTTTTGAGACGCTCCCTTCTTCCTCACTCTCTGCTCACCCTCTCCCTCTCACCCCTGCAGCCTTCATGACTCAGCATGATTTGTTTATATTCTACTCTGTGCTGATAAGGAGGTAAGGAACTTGCGTCCTGGCAAAACCCCTTTCACTGAAGCGGGATGACATCATCCCCCCTTCACTGTTCATGCTCGCTCCCGAGTCAGTGTATTTGTTTGAGATCAGTGGGAGGGGAGATCACATACCTGCTCTCCCCCCACCCCCTCTGTCCACATGTCACTGTGTCGTTCCTCTCTCTATGCAGTGTTATCTTGTAAGAGCTGTTTGTTTACATACCACAGGCCTGCATTCAGTCTAGACAGTCTTCTATGAACTCAGAGCACTGATCTCTTCTCCTCTCACAGCTGGAGGTTTGTTACAGTTGAATCTAGTCTTCTATGAACTCATCCAGAGCAGCACAGATCTGTCTCCCTTCTATGTTTACACGCCGGAGCATTACTCACCGAGCACAATTCTGCTGTTTTCTGCAGGGCTGTGGAGTCGGCAAGCCAAAGCCCCGACTCCGACTCCTCAATTTCCCAAACCTCCGACTCCTGACTCCGACTCCTCAATTTCCCAAACCTCCGACTCCTGACTCCCTCATACATGGCGCATGTTTAAGTGATAACTTTACTGTAGAAAAATTGGTAACATCAGGCTGTTTATCACCTTATGATACAATAATCAAGTTATTTAGGTAGAACAGACACTGACAAGCAAAATGTTAACAATGTTTTGATCTTTTGAACATTTGTGGGTAGTTTGGAAGAAAAAACTGTATTTGTATCCAAGTCCAGTCTGCACCAACATTGGGAATGTGTAGAAGAGACCTGGGATCAGATTTTGGTCAAGACCTGCTTGAATCTGATCCAGAGCCCAGAAGGATTCAGGCAGTATTGAAAACCAAAAGGTGGATTTCCCAAATACTAACAAAATAATAAACAAAATAATAAAAATTAACATTTTGATTTTTAGGAACAAAACAGTAACAAAGCAGTTACAGGAAAGAATCTGCAGATCTAAGCAGATGCTAAATACTTGCAAGTCAAATGTATGTATAAGATAGGTAAGATGACTGTATATAAAATTACAGTAGCCTCATGTACAAAGCTGTAGTGGATGGAGAGATATGGAGCCTGAAAGTCAAAAGTTCAAACCATTGTTACCATTTTGCTTGTCAGTGTGAAATATATTTATTGGATATGACTTTAGAACACAAAAAAATTGTAAATATGCAAAACACTGCAGGAACATTTGTGGAGTCTCTGAATTTGTTCTGAGAAATAATATTGCCTCCATTAGATCCTGCATACATGACCTCTCATCTGATCTCATTATTTCCAGGCTAGAGAACGGCCTCTCTACACTAACTTTGGTTAGGGCCAAAGCGGTCACCACAGAGGCAACATCTCTAACAATGTCAGGGTATAAAGGCATTGCCTCAGCCACAGTCAGTTTTGATGAGTGGTTGAACTCTTCTACTTCTTTGAAAGCAGGTGAAATTTTCGGCTGAAATCTGTTTGTCATGGAAGCGGGATCTTTTCCCCTGGGGCAGCACTTTGCCTGCTCCATGTCATCAATTACACTCATGTGATAAGGCTGAAGATATGGGAGCAGTAGCACTGGCTGGACCCAATTCCTCTTGCTCTTTGCCCTGCATCGAACTAACTGTACCAACTAATTATATATTTTGGGAGTCGGAGTCGGTCCCTTTTATGACGACTCAGACTCCGACTCCTGCAAAATAGACTCCGACTCCACGTCTCCAACTCCACAGCCCTGGTTTTCTGATTGTAGAAGCAGCTGCAGTGTTACTGTGGAGCTGCTGGCTGTGCAGAGTGAAATGTTGCCAGACCCTTATTCTGAGTGAGAGAGGCAGGAATGCTCGCTCCTGTGAATAGGAGTGGGGGCCAGACAGAATGTAAATTAATAGAGCCGTCAGCAAATGAAATAAAAGGAGGTGGAATCCGACAGACAATGGGGAAGTGTTTACACAAAACGAAGATAAGGGAGGCAGTGAAAACATGACAGTTTTTCAAATGACATCCAATTGCAAAGTTGCTTGTTTTCACTGTCCCCTTATTCTGAAGACCATTTAATGTAATGATACAACCCCTTTAAGAGAAGCAAGATCACAACAGCAGTGTATTTGGTAATAAGCTTAATTCATAATTGCATATATGTTTAAAGCTAATCTGTAAAATGGACATACACTGGTAA